>PVJD01010947.1:0-49749 GCA_004026545.1 Mormoops blainvillei
GGCTTGAGGGGAGGGGGAGGGGGGAGTGGTGGGGGGAAATGGACAAAACTGTACTTGAACTACAATTAAAAAAAAAAAAGTCCACCCCATTTGAGCCCCTTCCCCCATTTCGCCCATACAGATATTATGTAGCTATAAATCATGTGCAGGTGTTTACACACACACATATGTGGAATTAAACACAGTTGATTTTGAGGTTCATCTTCCTGAATTGCAGGATGGTCCTCAGGAAATGACTTCCCTTAACTGAGCCCAATTTTCGCAAATGAAAATGTGGACCCTAACAGATACTCTGCGAGGTGGCTGTTGGGCTGAAATGAGGTAAAACAAAACAAAGCCCTCGGTTCAGTGCCCAGCCCTGACACAAACGGAGAGGCAGCTACTCATCACACCGCAGCAGCACTAACAGAGGCAGAGGGGTGGCTGTAGGAGCCCAATGCTGGGGCCGGCGCAGGGGAGAGCAGTGGACGGGGCACGCATGGAGGGTGCGAGTGCACAAATAATGACCCGGCAGTCGGAGAAGGCAGGTGGGACCCGGGGCCACAATTCGGCAGGAACAAAAGGACAGGGCATTTATGCGGGTAGCGGTCTTCCTTTGCTGCTTATCCTCATGCCTTTAGAGAAAAAAAGGAAAAAAACAAAAAATGGAAAGGACTTTATAAAAGACTACACGAGATTACATGGAGATAAATGTTTAAACAGAATTCCCCATAATTTAGGTTTAGAGGAAAGAGCAGGCCAGAGGAAGGTGCAGGCAATACACTTCGTTTAAATCACCCTTTGCTAAAGTGGCCTCTGAAGCTAGATTTGAGAGGACATGTTGCCCCGAGATGGGGGCAAGCGATTAGTTGAGCATGCTTTTTATTTAAGCAGATAGTAACTTAACTTCAAATAACTGAATTAAATCAAAATAATTCGTGCTTTCACACTGCAGCCTATAAACTGTGTGACGCTGTCGTAGTGACTTTGCCAGAACTTATGAAATGTGGACCAAAGTGCAGTGTTTGTGATTGCAAGGTTGCCGAAGGTTACCGTTTCTCTCTGCTTATAACGTTGTTCTTATTTAGAAAAGGGGTTAATTTCAAGAGATCTGGACAACGGTCCATGCAAAATGATGGCGTTTGCAGAGACTCCATTTATAGCCTGTTAAACTTTGGAGAGAGGCCCACAGAAGAGATGAGAAAATATCGTGAGCAAGCTTGATAGTTCACTTAAGCTCTGGGACTGGCCTGGAGATCTATCCCTATTATAGTACCCACAATGCCAAGCAGTGGGAAGGGGAAACGTGCCCTGACCTTGAGAAACCTCAAATAAATTGAGCCTATGACCTTTGATGTCTCCTTCATGGAGACGGCAGTGCATTCATTCTTCTCATTTTTCTTTCTTTTTAATACATGGCTTGGGTTGGGCAGAAAACAAAAAGAACTGCAGTTTTATCATGCTTTTGAGGGGAGGGAGAGTGAATCCTTCAGTGGAAAAAGTTCAATGTAATGCACATAGACTAAATATTAATTATTAAATTTTATGCAAAATGACTTGCCAAATTAATTACTGGTGAGCTATTTGGTGGAAAAATGCCAGGGTCCAGACTGTTTTGGGCAGAGTGGCCGGGTAATAAATATTTAATGCACTGTGGGATACTCTGGGTGCCCTGGTCAGCCATTCAGATGCTTTGATCCCTGGAAACTAATTTTTGGTGCAGTCGACTGCACCTGATTGCAGCAGGGTTGTTTTGTTGCGGTGGCTGTTAACCGAGTTCCTAATGTACATTTTCCCATTTGCTTTCATCTGACTGCGCCGCTACGGCAGAGACCAGTAAGACACAGCACTGTGCTCATGGCTGAGCTGCTATCTGCTAATCATTTAATGCTTTTGATCTCAAACTAATCTGCCTGATGTTTCTGTTTATTTAAAATAAGGCGTTTCTATAGAGAAAAACCACTTTGAACCTAGTCTAAAAGCAATGTTATGACACTAACATTTCCCCCTATCAACAACTAAGTTGTTCCATTAAAGCACAGTATTGCATAAACCAGTTATGATGGTTTTCATGAAGTCTTACCTGAAAGTGTTCTTTTTCCACTCACAATCTTGAATTTCAGAATAATATAAATTGAGTATATTATGAATTCTAGTATGAATCAGAGTTTATCAGTATAAATAATAATTATCCAAAATATGTATCTATAACAAATATTATTTTAGCATGTCATTTTGGGATGATTTTTTAAAATAGAATCCCTATTATAGTAGGTTTTAAAACCAAGTAGCCAATCATTAGAATGTTTTTTTCCTTATATAAAATACCATGAATTACAAAATTACACCACATAATTTACTTCGAAGAACAAATTCAAACTAACTTCAATAATGCTTACAAGAATGCATATAAAATGCTTAATTTTTATGCTGAATTAAAATGAAATGAGTATCTTCTAAAGAGAGCTTTTACAGAATCTTGTAGAACTGCATTATCCAGTAGTAGCCACTAGCCATCTATGGCGACTTGATTCTAAATGTAGATTAATTGAATTAAATAAAAAATTTAATTCTTTGGTTTTACTAGTTGCATTTAAATGGTCAGAAGTCACACGTGCTGGTAGTTACTGTCCAAGACAGCTGGAATTTATAGGACATTTCTAACATTACAGAAAGTTCTATGAGACGACACTGTCCTAGAACATTATTTTGTTTTTCTAGCATTTGAATTTTAATAGACACTAATCTGACAAATGTGACAGCAAAATGTAAAAGTTGCCATTTATTGGGGACCTATCTGCCAAGCACTGTACTCGGTGATTATACTGATATAAAACCCAAGTTATGACCAATGTGACAAGTTACCTGTTTAAAACCGATACTAAAAAAATAATCCTGTTTTAGTAAATACTTTTCTTTGATACCCTTTAAAAAGAATTTATTTTAAAACAGAATTTTCAGTATTGATAAGGAGGTATTATTCTCTTATCCATAAATATATTTAATCCAAATGCTAATAAAAATTTCATATACCAAAACTAGAAAATAAAAAGAATGGGTTAATAATAAAGTGAGATGAAGTGATTATAATACCTTCCAGGGATAAATTATATATATATATATAATTTATATATAATAATATACCAATATACCATTATATATAAATTATATGTATAATTATATGGTTTTCTACTGTATTTCAACTTATGTTTTTACAAATCTTTTCCTTAGAATTAGTTTATTTGTACTTGAGAATTGTTGCATTAAATATTATTTTCTTTCCTCTATCTCTACGTCTTTCTTGCTCTATATACCATAAAAACAATAAACAACACATTAAACCATTTTTTCAAGGCAAAATTATAAATGACATTAATTCTCATACTTTATTTCTCAGAATGTTATAATACCTTATAGTATCTTAAAAATCTAATTAAAGTCTTGTAAGCTCAACTTACAAGAATTGATTACTTTTTATGAAAGATTGTGTATTTTTTAACATGCTTCCCTAAAAAATCTAATTTTCATGTAAGTCAGTGAACAGTGTTTACTTGATCAGGACTGCTATACTGTGCAGGCTGTCGGGGCGAATGGCACTTCCCGGGAGCACGCAATGCACGGCCCCACCATGGAAAACAAGGCATCGTCTCCTTTGATTTCTGTTGGTCGAACAGTTCAGAAGATTCGGGCACACTTTGCGCCACGTATCAGTGACAAAGCATGCTTACTAAGGCAGTAACAACAGTCTTTGCTTCTTGTGCTGAAAGTATTTCAGAGGCAGTTCCACGCCTAGGATCCCGCTACACTTAACTGAATATTCTGGAACATCTAAGAACCACCTCATTTATTCATTCATTAACTTTTTTAAAAGGTGTCTGAGTACATATCATGTAACAGGCCTTGGGCCAAGGATATAAAGAATAAAACAGCTCTTTCCTGAAGATTCCTAGAGTATAGGACAACAGAGATACAGAAAGAGATCATTAAAATGCATTATTGCAACTGTAACCAAATGGACATATCCAGGCTAATACGGAAGTGCAGTGGATGGTTACCTAAGTGTCAATGAAAGTTTCTTAGCGGAATCCTAGTACCTTAGAGAAATACCCAAGGCAGGGCAGAAATTAGTCAGGTAAAGGGGAACTAGTGAAAAGCATTCTAGAGAGATGCCTAGGCACAGAAATAGAAGGGAAACTCGGCACTGTTTTACAAGGTTACTCTAGACTATGAAAAATTATGACATTATTTATACTTAAGTCTCGCTTATTTGGCCGAAAGCTCTATTGTCCCCTCAATGTCCCTTCTCCCCTTTCTTTCTTTAAAAATGGAATCCCAGAATTTTTGCCAGGTGTTTGGCTGACGATCTAAAGCCTGCATTTCCCAGTCACCCTGCCCCCGTGCACGCGTCTGCGACTGAGTCCAGGCCAGTGGTGTATGAGCGTAAGGGAAGTGTGTCATTTCCGTGGGCGGGGCCCGCCTTCCCTTCCCTCTCCCGCTTTAATGCTATCTGGAGTGTGGATGGGTGGTCGTAACCCAAGTGGGTTCTTAGAAGTACTCAATTAAAACTATGCTGAGGATGACAGCGCAGCGAGAGACCAGGGTCCTGCCCCACACCCGCCCCACTCCGCATCATCCCTGGGCTGTCGGAAAGCACGGATGTCCGCCTTTTTCAGCCACTGTTATTCTGAGCTCTCTGCTAGAGCAGGCTTTCTTGACTCCTAATTGATACACGCGAAATATTTTTTCCAACATTTTAAGCAACAGTCTGCATTTATTGGCACAATATTCCTGTTACTGGACTAGAACTTAGAATGTACCGCTGGAGGAGAATCTCTATTGGCAATCACATTACTTCGGGGATTGTGAAGTGCCCCTAAATAAATTTTACTTTTAATGCCAATGTGTGGTATTATTTTATAATAAGCTTGATAATAGTAGATTATTTATTTCTTCTTGTATTTGATACATCCTTGTGTAATTATACACTATTTACACATGTGACATTATATACTTTTTTTCTTAGAAACAATTTAAAATTATTTGGGTCCTGATAAGTCCATGTTAGCTACCAGATATACACCTTTTGAACAATGTCCATAGATTCTAGGGCATAAGGCAGTTAATTTTATGAATCTTTTAAAAATGACTTGGTAGTGTCAATTCATTTAGTGAATTAATTCAGCCATATTTTTATTACTTTTTTAAACCTATTTGCATGTATGATCTTGAAATATACTACGGAAACCTTTTATGAAGGCACAATTTGATAGAATTTTCTTCTTCTTTGTTGTAAACTTAAAAAAGTTATACGCTGTCCAATATTCTTGGAAAATGAAAAAGATATATATATATATATACACATATATATACATAATCTCAGATAAAGAATACTGTAGTAAAACTAAAAACACTGCAAAGTCAACCACTTATAATTTATACTTAATTAGGAATGCAATGCATTTTCGTGACATAAATGCCTCATTTACTGTTACAAATACAATTGTGTCTGATTTATTACTAATTTTGCTGGAATAAATTAAGACAGCACACTTTACGGCTGCATGCGAAACTATGTTGAACATCACACAAAATCAAAATAATTCAATCTACTACATGAACGAATTTAGTTCTTCACTAGAGGCAGAATTTTTAATAGTCACAATTCCAAAGCAGTTAAGTAGCCGCCTGCTTTAAAAGGACGGGGCAGCCCTGGCTGGGAGGCTCTGGCGGTCACAGCGCTGACCCCGCGCGCCAAGGTTGCCGGTCAGGGCACACACAAAAATCAATCACTGATGCATCGATAAGTGGAACAACAAATAGATGTTTCTCTCTCCTCATCCTCCCCCCCTTCCCTAAAAAAATCAATGATAATAATAATAATAATGATAAAAGACTGTGCAGGCTTTATCATGGAGCAATGGAAAACAAATCACTGTTTTGAATTTTAAATTAGGAGGTATTCCCTTATCAACCAGGAAAATGTTGTGATTCAATAAATGTTACTTTTAATACCAATACTTGGCCTTATTTTTAACAAAATTGATAACAATAGATTATTTCCTCTGTTATTTGATGCATCCTTGCATATTTATACACTTTATACACATGATGTGATAAATCTTTTCTCTTACAAATATTCTGATATGTTAACTATCTAACCTTAATCACAGAAACAAAATTAGGGTCCATTTGATAAAACATCACCAAATCAGTGTGAGCGATATTACACTGGTGAGGGGACCACACTTGAATGTTAGTGAGACATCACTTTCTAGATCCAACTGCAATCCTGGATGATAGGAGTTTCATCTAAATTTAACATTATATGCCCTGTCTCATGTGGCTCAGTGGATTGGGCGCCGGCCTGCGAACCAAAGGGTTGCCTGTTCGATTCCCAGTGAGGGCACATGCCTGGGTTGCGGGCCAGGTCCTCTGTAGGGGGCAAATGAGAGGCAACCACACACTGATGTTTCTCCCCCTCTCTTTCTCCCTCCCTCCCCCTCTGCCTAAAAATAAATACATAAAATATTTTTAAAAATATATATTTAAATGTAACATTACAGATTTAAATGTATTTCCATTTCAGTGATTCTGGGATGAGAGAAAGGGAAAAGAGGGAAAAGCTAGTAAGACTGTTCGGGTCCTGAAAACCTTAATTTAAAGGCTGACATAGTGGGTCCCCTCTCATTGATAGCTGAGCAATACAGTAAACTCATCCCTTAAAAGAAGGTCCCAGTCACTCACACAAAGGAAGCCTGGTTCTCCCTGACACACCCCCCCATCCCCACTGGGGATCCCATCCTGTCCACGTCTTCCTCCCAAGGTTAGATAATTTTCACAGCACCCTTTTATTGATCTTTCCATACTTGAGGATGTATCGGAGGTCTGTCGTGGTGCCAATAGCTGTAAACTCTGGACTTGCCAAAGGTTTTCTGTGTGCTCATTGGATTTTTAAATTCAGGAGCATTTCTAAAGCAAATTCAACACTAAGTGACGAGCCCACACGGCCCACTCCTGCTCGTCACAAATGCTCTCTTCCAGCCCAGAAGCATGACGCGCTGTGGCACAGGCCTCTCACAGTGGATGTATCTTAACTAGAGAGGACAGTTGATACCTAATCAAGCATTCTGGGTGAGCCACAGGATGACTGTAAACAGACTGGGCACCGGAAACGCGATAAAGCACAAATTCAAATATGACATGGCAGAGCTATAAAGTGCTAGCAATCAACCGTGGCCGTCAGCCGACTGCTCTCCCGATTGGGGTGGAAATCTCCCAGACAAAGTCACAAATGGCTAGGGGTCCCGAAGCCTGAGTTTCAGCCGTGATAAGTGTCAAGGAGACATGGAGAAAACGGTAAGGCACGTTAGGTCAGCCTAACAGTGTTTCCAGACAGAGCTCTTACAAATTGGGAGCAGAAAGAAGAAGAGGCTTGCTTTCGTATGTGAATGTTGAAAGATCACTTTGACTCTATACACTGCCAGTGTAATCAATGTGGATCATTTGCCGCTACTTGCAAATTGGGTGAACTGACAGTTCTCTAAATTGAAATAAATTCAACATCCATACTGCATCATATATACGCCCTCGGGTCACCACTGAAAGAGACTTGTTTGTTGAAATCCCCCCTCGCCTTGTTTATTAAAGAAAAAGAAAAGAAAATACAAAATACTTCAACGAGTGATCCTACAGTGAATAAATATTAAATTCTTCTGCAACTTCACAATATCAATTAGTTTGGTCATTCAAAATAGTAAGTTATTCAATGGAAGTGGAGTATTAGGACATATTTTTAGACAGTTAAGAGCCCTTGGTGCCGATCTCATTAACTGGCGTAAGCAATGTCAGTTTAGGGCCTTCATGTAATTTGGTTCAGCAAATGCTTACTGAAACACTACTACGGGGTCCGGCAGAAGCAACGCCTGCTTGAGTGTGGTTGGTAGGATAATAATAGGGGTGCGATGACTGATAGTTTTAATTTGAACATTTCACCTAAAATGTCACATGGTGTGCTTGAGTGTGATCATGCTATGTTACAGAATGACATGCTCATGATTTTGTAGTAAAAGATTTTGTAATAAGAAAGAGGGGTTATTTGTGCTGGACCCTGTATTTGCCAGGCACGACCATGACACTGGTCATGTGGGGATAAATTATGCCCCACATGATAAAATAAACTAACTCTGCTAGTTTATTTGAAACATCTTCTGATGCAATCTAGTAACTTAGCATGTGTTTTATTTTAGTAGTACTTAGAACACTCCCATGAGTGTACTGAAACATTCAACAATTGAATCCACCCAAAGCTAAGTTAGGTGCACACATGTGTATACCTGTATAGTTACATTCACCTGTGTGTGTGTGTGTGTGTGTGTGTGTGTGTGTGTGTGTTCATCTCGTTGTAGCCAGGACGCTTTGCGGGATGCGTGAACAGGTATAAGCATCATCCTGTCTTTTGAACCAAGGTATTTTCCTTGTTCCAGGTGTTTTCCCCAAGGTGTGCTACACTTGAATTTTTAAGGGACTGGGGGGAGTGACTTCTGGGGCCCTAGTGTTTCTTAAAGCTACTTGTGGGATGAAGCATTATAGGCGGGCCGCTGTGGGGGGCATCACGGGGGAAAATAAAGAAAACGGGAGATTCCCAGGAGAACCTGATCCATGCAGGTCTTGTGATCCCCAGGTCCCCTCTTCCCTCCTCCGTCCCCTCCCGGCCTTAGCTCTTCCTGTTCGGGGCCAGAGAAACCAGAACTATATTCTGCTCGATGGTTTACTATTTGCATGATCTTGGGCAATTTACTTAATCTTCTAACCTCAAATTGTCTTATGGTCTTCTACGTTGGTTTCTCCTACTGATTTTGTCATTAAAACCCACGCTACTTTCATGATCACACGCTTGTGTTCTTTTGTATTTACTTTTGTATTCCTTTCTTTCTGGCAAACTCTGATGGCGCTATCTATTTCTGAATGAATAAATACAGTGAATTAAAAAGTGCCTATGAGACACTAACAATGCATTTCCTTCAGAAGTCAGCATAGATTTCAGGAAACCAACAAGGTTAGGACCCCGCACAGATGCCGGCCTTGGTCTTAGCAGCCCGTCCTGTGCAGCAAATGATGGAGGAAGACAACGGAACGGATCGGTGAGCCTGCGGGAGTGTGAGGACAGACAGAATTTTGAGGTGAACGTACTTGTGATCTTTGAGGGTGCCGGAGATAGCCTGGCTCCAGAAATACCTAAACAGTTTAGCTTGTTTCATTCCTTATGCCTCGGACGCGTTATAACAGATCCTTTCATTTGCGTCCTTACGGTTTTCTATAATAGTGAAATAACAAGAGTCCTTATTTGAGGATAATATTCTCCTGCTGTTCTTTAACACAAGTAAGAAAGATTTTCCTTACTCATCAGTGGAAGCATTATCATGCTACACTAGAGCCAGTTTTATTTCTCCGGAGACAGAAATATAGAATACATGGGGCTCTACTACCTAATAACACACTAACATCATTTTCTTTCAGCTATCTATTGCTACACAAAGGAAAGCCTCAAAACTTAAAAATAAAAGCCCCAGATAAATTAAAAGTAAAAATTATATAAAATGTATCAATTAATAAAATTTGTAGTGGAATTTACTTGTTAATACGGGCATACAAAAGTTTATTTCTTTATAAGTATTTGTCTATGAATTTTCTACCTAAGAGACAATGGCCAATTGAGGACAAGGGTTTGTCTCATTCATTTTTTTTTTTCATTCCAAGTGCCTAACATAGTACATAGTTCATAGTACAATCCTTAAAATATGTTTAAAATATAAGTATGTATTTAATATATTAAACATAAAATATATTGAAAGTTATTTATATAGATATATAAATAAGTGAAAAAAGACATGTGTTTAACAATTAAAAATTAATATTCCACATAAATGGCATTCCAGAGACATGTGTGGACTTTATCTTCAGATAAGAATGAGCTTGGTTCTCTGACATGCGTCTCCCACCTTTGATGCAATGGTTGGATCACCTACATCAATCACTTTTTGTATGAGGCATTGAAGGCACAAGTAAATGAGACCTGATGGCATAGGAGATCTGGTGGTAGTAAATTCCAAAAAATCATTAAGTGTTAGAATTTTAATCCAATTAAGTAAATGAATTGATGTAAGAATGAGCGAGTGACCATGAAAGAATGTTCCCGGCAGCACTATATCATTAACTAATTACTTATATGGCATGTACAAATTCTAAAGAAATTAATATTGCTAGAAATTGAACTGTGTCCCTCCAAAATTCATATGCTGAAGCTCTAGCCCCCAAAGTGGGGGTGTCTAGAGATGGTGTCCATATGGGAGCTCATTAGGTCATGAGAGTGGAGCCTTCAGGAAGGGATTAGTATCCTCTTCAGAAGACACACAAAAGCCTGTCTCTTGTTCTGCTGCACGAGGACCACAAGAAGACAGCTGTCTAGAGCCAGAAAGATGGCTTCGCCAGAAACCAAGCTGACCCATCCCTTGACTTCTCAGCCTCCAGAACTGTGAGAAATAAATGTCTGTTGTTTAAGTAACCCAGTCTATGCAATTTTGTTTTAACAGCTCAACCTGATTAAGACAGATACCTATCAGAACCCAGAGAGAATGCTTAGCTTCCCTGAGGATGCAGTTAGTTAGGTAAGGCTTGGAGAGAGGAAGATGAAGATGACCATGGCTGATTCTTCCATAAGCTCTGCAATGGAAGAAAGACCTGAGACAGTAAAGGGAACCTCTATCTGATTTTAGGAAACAATCTGTCGCCCTGAAGGATAAAGAGTTTATATATAAGGATAGGTTTTATTTATGTCTGATATAAAAGGAAAAAATTAAGTTCCTAAGACTGTAAAGTAAGTTTGGATTCATGATATAAACATATGCACACATAAAATAAGAATGATAATGGACTTCATAAATTTAAGTACAACATAGAAAAAAACACAAAGTAAAAAATTAAGTGGGCATTGGACAGCCCCTTAAAGCACACCATGTCTAATTTTTGGTTTTCTAGCCTGATGCCTGAAAATTCACATTTCCCCATGCACAATAGCTATTTGTTCTCCATAGACAGTAACAACAGGCTTGTTTTAAGATGATGACTCTAAAATATTGAGGGTATTGAGCATTCAGAACAGAGAATAAGGATCTTATTTTCTTCCATGTTACAAAGACTGGAAAACCATTATTTTATATATATATAAATATACATATTGAACCACGGGATGTCCTTTAAACCACGGGTTTTGGGAAAATATTGCCAACTTTTACACTAGAAAATACATTTTTTATTTAGAATCCTAGAGCTTCATCTATATGTACAAGATGCATGCAGCTTCACACGATGAGAGAGAGGGCGCCATACAAGTGTTTTGCCACCTGGGGGGATGTTGGTCTTAAGCCCCCCTGGAAGAATGAATATCTTGGGAAGGAGGGAGTCCAGACAGCTGTGGCCACTTCTATAACATGAGGTGACTTTGGTTCTGGAAGCAAATGATACACATTCACTTCAAAGCAGAAGGGTTTTCCTTTTTTTAATCAGAAAAGAATAAAGTATTGTCAGTAGAAAAGTCGTCAAAGAAAGAGAGATTCCCAAAGAAAACTGATCATGAAGGGGAGAGTCTGAAGGTCACAGCACCGGGGGGTATGGGGAAGTGTTGAAATATGAAGTTTGCTTTCTTCACCAAATTAAATACTTACAAATTTAATTTTATTTTCAAGAGTAATTGGGGTGTAAATATAGGTAAACAGAGATGAAGGCAGACTCGGCATCTTAGGGAAATGTCATTTTCACTTGGTTTGACTAATGTCCCTAGTCAAGCGAGAGAAGCATTAATTTTAAACTATCACTATGAAAAAGGACAGGGTGACAACGGGAATATAAGAGTTGTTCCCACAGTCTCTTTGGAAATGCTTTTCCTAATACGGGGGCAAGTGTGAATTCAGTCCAATGATGTAAATCTCATAGGACAACGGTAAAATCGTAGGTTCTGAATTTGAGGAAGATAACATATTTTCTCCCATATAGGCATATGCATATTTTTTTAAACATGGGGTTCGGGAGAAGGCATTTGCAAATAATTATACCAAGTCTACAATGGCAAAATGATCTTTGGGAAAGAATAAACCAGGGCATATGGAAATAGTTCAGGTAAAATTTGAATGCTCTCACACACCCACACCCACCCCCCACCCAAGGCATTATCACTGCCAAGGTAAAGTTTGTTTCAAAATTTTTTTGCATGAATGGAATCAAAATAGTTGTAAGTAGAGTCTGTCTTTGTCATGTAGCTGTTCAACATAGTGGGAAAGGCAGGTAACAGTTCTGAGCTGTTTATCTTGGTTTTTTAATTAAGTTCATTTTTCCCACCAGGATTACTTAATATTTATTGAAAAAAAAAAGAATGAATAAATTCTAGGCCATTAACTACTGATTTACATAGTCACAGTTATTGTTAGAAATAATGATGAAAAAATGCTAGGGGATCCTGTGAATGAGTCTCTCAAAGTATCTGACTTTTCATTCCCAATTGACTCCCTCCACTCTGAAGTCTTACGTTACTCAAGAGACACCCTAGGTTCTCCTACATGGCTCAGTCTTGAACAATGTCTACCCACATCCTTAAAGGGGAAATCTTTTTCAGGACGGTCGGGCTCTTCCTCTGATGTAGTGAGTAAGCGGTGAGCTTTCTTGATTTGTAGCCTGTCTCATCTACCTACTCTGTGACTACATGCAAGCAGGCCTTACTGTTGTTCCTTCTGCTCTTCCTTAAGCGAACGTTCACTTAACATTGCCGCGAAAACAAAGAGGAACGCAGTATGCCCTGGTCTCAAAGGAGTGCACAGTTGGGTAGAGTCAGCTGAGACTATACATTACACTAGTGGCAGTGACAGGTACTTTCAGTTTCGTTCATTTGGAAAACTTGCAGTGACATCATACAAACTATAAACACCACTCTCTTTTGTATGGTCTTCCTAGTCCTCTGCCATCCATGCTTCTAAAATGGCTTTCTACTACTTACCCAACTTGAATTTTTGGGGGGTGGGAAATATGAGCATGTCATTTTCCAAATCTCAAAAAATACTTCTGACCTTTTCATAACTCCATGGCTTACTGAGATGTAATCATTTCTCAAAATCCACTTTTATGCCCTCGGTATCAAAGTGTCGTTTTGACTTTTCTAGTTAATACCATTAATTACATACATACATACCATTTATGATCTTTGTACATAATACTAAACTCAATTTTTCCTGTGTAATAAATAAGGCACATTGCTTAATAGTCTTTTTACCCATCTCCCCCTGGAAGGTAGAAAAAATTAGTTGACCTTCATGATTGCTTATTAATAACCATTTACCCCTTCTTTTGTGTTTGTGGAACATAATTTTATTCTTTATTCTACCCCTCAGGAACAGTGACTCTAAACCTAACTCAGTGGAACATCCTAACAAATCAAAAACCTTGATTTTTAACATAGTTCCCAAGAGTGACTTGCTGATTTTAGAAACAGATTAAATTTAACTACATGCTATTAAACAAAAAAGATGACTTTATATGGTATGTGTTAATTTTTATCAGATAAATATAACTTTAAATTTAGTGAGAATAATTTGGGGGGAAAATTGCAGAATTATCATTTTTATATTTCCTATTAATTTGCTCTTTTTCTTCTTGTTATCAAATCATCCATCGTGCATATACATTAAATGATACACTTCTAAAGCCAAAACTATTTCAAATCCAATGCTTTTCTAAGCCATAAATTAAGTGAAATCCCACTTACTTGTGAATCCTGATTTTACTTGTGAAGTAAGTGACGTATCAGTGAAGCTAAACACACTTAAATTATTATTTTCTGTACTAGTTTTTAAAGAATGCAAAATAATACCCATTTAAAATGGATGCATGAATATATGTGTGTGTGTATACATATGTATGTATCAATTTTTCCCCCCTACTGGCCCTACCAACTTACGCTCCCGCTGGGGAGCCGTCTGCTGGGGCCCGCAGCGGGGCCTGGCGACCAACGCCGCAGAGGGGAAACTGCAGCATCCTCAGGGGCTCCGGGGTCCTCACTGGCAAAGGCTGCTGGGGTCCTCTGTCGGGCAGGCCACTCGGAACAGCGGTCACTTCTGCAGCGCGGCTGGTAGGCTTGCCTTTTCCCCTGTCCCTAGTATCTCTGGGCGTCTCTGCTCTGCCTTTCTCTGGGTGCAGTGACACTGAAGCTTGTCCTCCTGCAGTGCCCTGAAAGGTGGGGTCATCTGGTCGCTGACCCCGCTCTTCCGTTCTGGCAGGAAAAATTAAACGGGTCCTCCTATCATTTCAGGACGGTTGTGCTCAGTACTTTTGTTCGTGAACAGCCAAGTTCTTCGCGTGCGGACAGAGGCTGGGGCCTCCGTCAGCGCCATCTTCCAATTGTCACTGGTTGTGAGGTTTCGATCTACATCAATGAACATTTTTAAGTATGACAAAATGAAACATTGGATAGGCAGAGTTTATTCATTTATTTAGTGAACTACGTGAAGGAGATGATATAAACTTTTTTTTTTTAAAGAGAAATGTCATCATATAAGTTCAGAATTGATTTTTAATTCTCTTCCCTGTTCTTTCCAGGAGAAATTCTGTACTATATCAAAGTACAAAATGTCTCTCTTACTCTCTCTTTAAATATTGTGCATTTTAAACCACCACCTGAGGTCGCTGCAAAGGATTTGCATAAACCAGTTCCCAGTGAATGACGGGCCTGCAACTAGCGAAATGTTCTCTCCTTCAGGCTAGCGGGCCGGTAGGAAATACTCTTTTAGAAGAGAGATTGTCTGCATCTGCCAAGATCATTGGAGGAGTTGGCTGTGTTTTCTCTACTGGAGGACTGGGTTTTGAAAAAAGGATTACATTTACATGGGGAAACATCAATCAGTACCATTAGCCGAACAGGGATGGATTAGAAACCTCCTCTATGCCTTACAACTCAGTTCTTTCCAGTCCTTTTTTGTTCGCAGTTTGAAGTGCCTGCCATTTTAATGCCATCTCATTGTGCCCTAGAAAACCTCTGCTTCATCATTCCATCCTTTCTTCTTTTATGATAATATGCCTGGAGACAGGAAAGGGTTCTTTTCAAAATGATATTTAATGACATGAGTTCTCAACCCCGGTATCTCAGAAGACAGAGTAACATAATACCTTTTCAAAAATAAAATAAAAGGGATAATTGCAAGAGTAAAAAAGATGTTTCCTATGTAACAGCATAGTGAAAACAAAGATCGGATTTTAAAAGCTCACGCACTGAAAGGAGGCATAGATGGACATGCTGCAACAGGCAGAGCTAACCCATGTGGTCAAAATGCTTTTGACTGAGTGCACACGTATGACATCCAGGTCCGGAGAAGTCCCTGGAATTCCTGACCTTCCTGGGTCAGGGGCTGCCCAAATATGTCTCTTGCTTCAGAGGCTTTAGTTGGATCCCATGAGGGGAGATCTCCCGCACATCTAAACGGCCTAACAGCTAACTTTTATTGAGTACTTACCATAACCCAGAGAGTATGAATTCTAAGCAAATACATGCGATTAGCTGACTTAGTCCTGCAGCAACTCCATGAAAAGAGTTCTGCTCTTACCCAGTTTTACAGATGAGGAAACGGAGGCAGAAAACCTATTTGAGAAGACCACGCTCACCCACCTGGCTCATGGTGGAGCGAACATGCAAACACAGGCGGTCTGGTTCCCAGGCGCTTGTCCTCCTCATTCAGGACCACTCGAGTCCCTGGACCACCAGCTGCCTCTCCCCACCTAGGGGCAGTTCCCCCGCCTGCAGCAGGGTGGAGGGCAGGGGTTTTCAGCAAGGTCCTCCAGGTGATGCCGCAGGAACCCATATTGTTCCATTAGGTATTACAATGGGCGGGGGCGTGCAGGGGGGACAGGAGGTCTGTCTGGGATGACTGTGGAGGTAGCTCATTCATTCTTTACGAGCTTAACAAAGATTGCTTCTGACACCAATCATGACCCCTTCTGCCCAACTTATGAAGCATCACTATTCAGTGCGGCCCCGGGGGGGGGGAAGAGGAGCCGATTTTTATTGTTTTTGTTTGCTTCCTTGATTGGCAGTTGAATCCAAAATTTTTACATACGCGTACACAACACGCCTACTTTAGGGTTCCTCTGTGGTTTTTATAATTACGCAGAACTGAAGGTGTAATTTGAGGAGGAGACAAGCTGGTATGTTGTGCAGAGGCAAGTAGTTTCAGTTTCTGAGTGTGAAAAGCAGTTGGGTTTGTCTAATTATTCGCTCATGCCTATTGGAAGTTGCTTTTGTAGGGGACTTTGCATTTATTCATTTAGTCGGCCATTTATTTTGGTCTCTATGTACTTTTGAACTGAGGACGCCTTCAGTGGGGAAGGGGAATAATGCATTTCCTTGCAGTGTCCACAGTCTAAATGCCAGCAGAGCTATTATTCTGTTTGTTTAGGTGTTCTCTGCACATATTATTTTGCTATACATATAGGGAAAATACTTGAAGGCAAATAACACAACTCACTTCAGACATAGTTTTATATTTTCAAGACACAGTTCCGATAGCAATTAAAGTACACTGCCCTGAAAATGATGTTTTATACACAGGCACGATTAGATGGATGGTTACAACAGTCATCAGCGCTGCTAATTCAGAAGTCGATGGTTTTTTAAAGGGGTGCACGGACATGGCGTCTGCTTATCTCATAGAGGACATTTATAACTCAGGGATTTCTAGGACCTACCTTGATGTGATTTCTATACTATTTAATATTGCTGCTTCTTTTTGCTCCAGTTTAACATAAGGTAACTAAATTTAAAATATTTCCTGCCAAAAATAAATATTTTTTAGAGGATGGTCCCTTTGGCAAGTCTTTGATGATCACATTAATGATGACGGTGATGACGATGAGAGCAGTCGATTATTGAGGTTTGCTCTTGTGTTTAGCTACATAGACCGTTCCTCATTCAATCTTCCCATAGACCTTATGGATTAGCGATTATCCCTTTCCACAGACGAAGTAAATGCAGTTTAGAGGGGTGAGGTCAATTGCCGAAGGCGGCCCAGGAAAGGGTGGTCTGAGTGAGGATTTAAACCAGCTCTTGATGACCTTAAGCCCTTGTTCTTTATTATCACAAGCTACAACCCCGAATTCACAGTTTGTGAAATTAATTTCTCCAAAATAAGAAAAATTAAAAAATCATGGAAATACAGAAATAAAAGGTTTATGGCTGTTGTGAAAGCAGTCTGCAGTGTTTTCAAATCAGGAAATGGAGATCCCTTCATTTAGTTGCTCTGTTTCTAATTCTAGATCAAATTTTTATGAATTATTACAAACTTGTTTATAAGGACCCTGGGATGTTTTCTACTAAACATTGTACTATAAATATTATACATAAATTGCATTTTGCCTTTCTATATATAAAACAGAACCTGTAAAATTTTCAAGTAGAGATTGAAATTTTGTGCCAAGCTTAAATGTCTCCCAGTGTGCAAAGTACCATGGCTGCAAAACAAAATGCGGACGCATGGCTCTCCTATCATTCTGCATCCATTGCCCTGAAATCAATTGCTACGGATACTCACAGTTAATGTATGAATCGATCATCAGATTACGATTTTGTATTATTCATTAAAAACACATTTGCATTGTTCACAGACAATTTATTCCTTGCCAATGAATTTTTCTCTTCAACAAACGTGGTCTATAGGAGGAAGGCTTTTGCTGTTTGCCAGCTGCAGAAGGACTTGCACCTGCCACTGCGGGGAACTGCTGATGGCTGGCCAAGGTTCTTCGGTGCTTAGCGGGCAGGTTTCTCAGGCTTCACTCAGGCTTGCTGTACATTTCAGCTGCTGACGGAGAGGCACATGCGTCTTTGCAGTTCATTCAATTCTCACCCCCGCCCTCGATGCACAGTGTGTAAAGAAAATATTCCAATAAACCCAAGGACTATGCAAAAGAGGGTAATATCAGGTTAATTAGGGCCATATCAACTTCGATGTGCAAAATATCCATAATTAATGTAAAAAGTAGGTGAATTGTCAAAGAGTAATTATGAAAAGTAGTACTTTTGACTAGTAGTTTCTTTTCAAAATTATTTGCTTGAAAAAATTTCAGTATTCATGAAGAGTTTAAAATTTCAATTATTTAATACATGAACTATGTCAGTGGAATGCATGTTATGATAAAAAACAAAAGAAAGATTAGTATTTATTTTACTTTCTTAACATCTATTAAATTCTAGAAAGAAACTAAAGACCTTGACTTATGTGAATTATTTTGAACATAAGACCACTGCTAATCAATAAGTAGAGTTTTTGTTGCTGTTCTTTGTTTCTTTGATGAAAGAAGAAAACCCCTAAATATAGATATAAACTAAGTATAAATAAACCAAAACAGGGGAGCTAAGTTAGGTAAACAATAAGCAGAAAGTATGTAATTAATGCATTTAATGTATTATAGAATAAATAAAATATAAATAGTATGGAAAACTCCAATCTTCACAATATTCTCTCCAGAAATTCCCATTTGACAGCAAAGTCAAATAATTCTGAAGTACAGAGAAGAGATTTCCCTTCAGAACTTGATCAGGTTCTCTTCCCCGGCTGCCCGTCAGCTGTTAGCATAACTGATCCCTTCAGGGACCAAGTCATGGCGCCCCACTGGTATTTCCATAACACAAGTCTCATCGTGCCCCATCCACTCGCTTGGAATCTCTCCGAGTGTCTCCAGTGTTAAGGGTTTTAAAACAAACAAACAAACAAAAGCAGTGCATGCCATGGAAGAAATTTTATGCTGCTGGGTATTTCCTAAGCATGCCACATCTCATACTAACTCCTACTCTCAACAATTGTTTAACAGTTCTCTTTTTCTTTTTAAAGATTCTATTTATTTTATTTTTAGACAGAGGGGAAGAGAGGGAAAAAGAGAGGGAGAGAAACATCACTGTGTGGTTACCTCTCACATGCCTCCTACTAGGGACCTGGCCTGCAACCCAGGCATGTGCCCCGACTGGGAAATCGAACCGGCAACCCTTTGGCTCACAGGCCGGCGCTCAATCCACTGAGCCACACCAGCCAGGGCTGTCTGACAGTTCCCTTAATCAGATTAACGTTTCCTACTTGCACATTTGTATGTGCTGTTCCAATTGCCCACTGCTCCAGGAGGGCGTTTCTCGGCCTTCCCAGGCTCTGGTGATCCAGGGTCATGCCTCTCCTATGACAGGTAGCACAGGGCTGGAATTACTTGTTTGTGAGTGTGTGATCCTAGGCTATGAGCCCTGAATGACAGGGACAGGGTTTATTGTTGCTACAGTCCCCAACACTTAGGCTAAATACTGACTCGCTGTCATTTTTAATAAAAAATTGTGAGTAACACAGGTTGAGAGGAAACAAAAGTGCACCCTTGCAGAAGTGACTGCCGGCCACAAGGAGGAATATCTGTGCTCCTAGGGGTTCGGTAGCTTTGCCTGGACCCATACGTTGTCACAAGATCCCTGCAGAGCATTTCAACCATATACGTCACTCCCTTCCATGTAGTACATTGATATCTATGTACCTTCCCTCAGCTTTCAAAGAGTGGAGACTTTGTGTCTCAAAATTCGTTTTGAAAAAAGTCATCTCCACACCCTAAAGACTTAAATCACACCGCGCAAAATATGATTTGAACTGCATTCGAAGGTTGCTACTGGTCTTTCTAATTGGTAAACAGGGTGCTTCAATAATGACATGCCAGACCACCTGATCAAAGCAAGGATTATAAAGGGAGGGGAAAAAATTTCCCGTGAAATTAGGAAGGGCAATTAGGAAGGACACCAATTCTCTTAATAATTTTTTGAACAATCCAATTAATAACATCATGTCATTTGCCCAGCAAAACTAGTTTCTGAACTTCTTCACTTCCAAGTGTAGATTTTATATGTCGGTGTATTAAAATAATGAGTAAATTCCATGTTTCATCTTGCAGTAGAACAAACATTAAAATCTGACCACATTCTGTACTTTGCATATTAGGCTTAATTTCCTGCCTCTAGGTCAGAAAGATACATGTTTTAAATCCTTATTCCAGGGGTAGTGAAAAACATGGATTTTTCAACTGTATTTTTTTTATCCTTAGTGGCTCTTCACATAGATATATATATATCTATAGATATATAGATATATATCTATATCTATATATCTATAGATATATATATATGGTAAATAAAAAATACATTCAGGTTGGTTACTGACCCATAACACATCAAGGTTTATTTTGAAGCACTTCTCTATAACTGGACAAACAAGTAAGGGAATTTTGACCCTTGACTTAGCATGAGAGAATGGGAGTTTTCTCAAGTTTCTCAAAACCATAACTATAAAAGATGTGAGAAAACACACAATCTGCTCAAACTGAACAAAGGGCTCATCTCAACTGATTTTCTCTGATTGGTTGCTCATGGTCCCCTGGTAGGTCCCCATGTCCACGCTCAGTGTAGGTCCCAAATCCTTGCCTGTCAGTGACTGTGGGGAGGCCCAGGCATCGGCATATATCCTTCTTAACACATCCCCGGCCATGTACTTAAGTTGGGACACACAGTACTTCTCTGAGATCAGGTTAAGGGATTTATTTTTGCCCAGAAGCACATCTGATATTCCAGTTTGTCACTGATGGCATATTTCTGCCAAAATCATGCATGGACTCCAATTCTTTGAATGATATTAATAAAAAAGTGAGTTGATCATAATACTGATCCCTCAAGTGGAGTTAATAGTAGGTTGAAACCATAATTTCAATAATAAGTGACATAGCAGTTGGGCTATGATTAAGGTGCCATCTATGCTCTTGTGAAAAGAGGTGACTGTTCATGCGGAATTACATGAGTACCTGAATACTGAAAATCTACACTCTATACTACTGCGTGAATATTCTGGGGGGAGAAAAGACCTGATTATTTAGGGTTTTCTCCCTCGGCAAACCCCCCGATAAATTTGAATGGAAATTTCCCTTAGTAAATAGTACAGAATTAGCTCACTTAATTTTTCTCGAGTTGTTTAATGGTTATTATATAATATACATGCCCAATAAAATTTGTTAAGAGTCAGCTAAGGGATCTGTACTTATTCTTTTATTGCATACAAATAAATACTTAAGTATAAATCTTCATGTCCTTAATATTTATTGTTAAGTCGTATCTTGACATAAGAACTATTCTACAAGGGCTTAGATAAATTCAGTGAATCTAAACAACCTTTCAGTCTACGCCAGTAAATTTGCATCCGTGTTCCCATGATGATGTTGCATTTTATTCTCTTTCATATTTCAGAGTGGGC
Organism: Mormoops blainvillei; assembly: GCA_004026545.1. Taxonomy (NCBI): domain Eukaryota; kingdom Metazoa; phylum Chordata; class Mammalia; order Chiroptera; family Mormoopidae; genus Mormoops; species Mormoops blainvillei. Next base: position 21,324 of record PVJD01010947.1, read on the forward strand.
ACATCGCATCCATCAATAGTTGGGAATTGCACTCACTAAGAAGCAGAGCCCTGACACGTGGAAGTGCCACACGGACGCAAAAGCGAATTGAAAAGAAATGAAGCAAGCTCTAATGAACAAGTGAATGTGACTTGTTTAGCACTGAAATATCAATGAGGTGAAAATCTCTCTCACTAAATGAATAACATGAAAATCAACCTGTCATTGAACCCTGTAATTTCTCATCTTCATACCAACCATACACATGGTACCACCATTCTAATGTGTCTGACTTTTACCACTGAGAGTAAGATAAAGTATGTTTCTCTATCGACTCATTAACTCTTTGAATTTTCATTTTTTGAAGACTTTTGGTAGTCAGTAATGACCTTCTAGTTATCAAACCCAAAAACCTTCTTAGAGTCCACACTCGTAATAACTAAAGTATTTGAAACTCTCCTATTGCGGTATCGGTGAGGCTATATTCCTCTAACTCTCTGCATGGCTGCTTAACAGTTCCTTTAAAGTCTTCTGTGGTGTTCACTGTGGAGTGAATGTCTGTGTCCCCCTGCCCCAAAATTTGGTTGTTTAAATTCTAACCCTTAAAGTGATGACATCAGGATGCGGAGCCTTTGGGAGGTAAGTAGGTCACAAGGGCGGGACCTTCATGAATGGATTAGTGCCCTTCTAAGAGACAAGAGAGCTCCCTCTCTCTCTGCTGTTCACCTTGTGAGGGTGTAAGGAGAACACAGTCATCCGCAAACCAGGGAGCAGACCCTTAGAGGCTCTGCTCTGCTGGGGCCAGATATGTAAGACACAAATGTTCATTTGTCTACATCACCCAGTCTATGGTCTCCGATGACATAGCTGACCAAACTCACGAAACAGTGTTTTCCCTGCCCCACCCCCACTTTCTCTCACCCATAAATCGTAGAAATGGTCAAAGCTGTTTGCCTTCCACCTTTCTCTCTCTTCTCTCTCCCTGCTTTCTTCTCCTGACTTCTCATCTAGCACTTTCAGCGTCTCAACTGTAACCTCCATGCTGCTGACTTCCAGTGAGGCACTTACAGCTCCGTTTCCCTTCCAAGCAGCAGTCTTGAATTGGGGACTCCAGTGAGATGGTCTATGTAACGCTGCAGCTCCCTGACCCCAGGCTGGCTTTGTCACCCTCGCTCTTCGATTCCCTATGCAATGGTTTCCTCTGATGCAGATACTGTGCTTGCCACTGAGGGCACAAGGATGGGTAGGGCCCAGCCCCTGTTCTTGTGAAACTAGAGTTGACAATCATATAAACAGACACAAATAATGGAATGTGGCAGGAAGGGCAGAAGAGTAGGGGTCTGTAGGGACAGAGTAGTGCTTTCTTGTAGTCTCCGTGCATCTAAGCATATCCCCATGTTACCATTCCTCCAAACTCAGCACATCCGATTTATCCTTTATTTCTCCAGCTGACAGTTCCTTTTACTCGTGGACCTGGTTTGAACAAGCTTCTTATTTTATAGTTCTTTCCCTCTTAAGTGCATTTCCTCCTGTAATAGTCCAGGAATCTCCCTCCTTCTGCCTCTGTTTTCCTGAACATGCCTCAAGGGCTCCTGATTGGGCAGCGACACATTATCAATTCCTCGTTAACGAACGCAGACACTCACAGTTAAATTGGGCGACACTGGTTTCCAAAGCAGGTCTTTTGGCTAACAATAGTTTTCTTTTTCCTGAAATACTCTTGTTCCTGGCTCAAAAAACCTGAACTCCTATATGTTATCAAGCTTTAGGTCAAATCCCCGTTGCTAAGTAACAGTTACCAACCCTTCTACCTAAACACATACCTTCTATGAATTTTAGAGACCTCTGTGTGACTTTCAAATTTATAACATTTTGCAACGCACTGTAGTAACACCGCCCCCCCCCCCCCACAGGCACACCTCTTTTCAGTGGAAGAAGTGAGGTTTTGGAATTTGATGGATCTGCCATTTACAAACTATAATTGCTTGTTCAAGTTACTTAACCTCTCTGAGTTTTCATTTTCTCCTCCATAAAATTAAGTGTGATAAATAATGTAAAGTACCTTGTAGACGGCATGGCATTTTGCAGGTACTCAATAAAGCCTAGCTATAACAGGAATGACTGCTATAAGTAAAAACTAACTATGGAAAGGATTCACGTCCTTCTGTCCCATTACTTTTGACAGGGTCTGACAAAGGCCTGTGCCTGAACTTGACCCTCAATAAATGCATTTCCAATGAAAGAATACGTAGATATGTTACACTTCCTAACGATGAGATCAGAACACCTCAGTTCTTCCTTAAACCACAGAGTACGTTCCTCACAAAACACTTCCTACAAACTTTAACTAAAAAACAAAAGTTTACCACGCTTCACTATGTAGGCTTTCATTCATGTTTTTAAAGTAACTTTGGAAATGAAATACTGGTACAATTTTAAATATATACTGGGTCTACCTTTAAAATATAGCATATAAAGTTAATACATATTTGTATTGGAACAAGGTTGAAGGTGTCTTCTTCAAATGGTCTAGCTTTTTTAATCACTTAGATGCTATATCAATATACTAAATATTTTATATAGCAAAGAACACTTTAAGATGCCTAAGACATGGAGGTGGCTATTTTCTCCTATGCTTTGCAAATATACAACGATGTTTAATATTACATTTTAAAATATTTTGGCACAAATAATATCTTCTTGTCTCTATTCAATTAACATATACCTTTTCAAAAAAGGTACCATCATAACTCAGATAAGAATTTTGGAGGAAACAGTGTAAAATTTCTAAACTTGATTGTTGATGGAACTAGTAAGATGTTAAGACTGGCTCAGAGAGCATTTTGCAAACTAGGTATTCGCAGGCAATATTTGGGTTGGTTTTCTGTGTTAGATACAAAACTTGTTTATATCTAATAGGGCCATAAACTGCAACCCTTAGGGTTATCTGTTCTATTTTGATAGGATTATCTTCAATTCTCCTAGACAAAAATCTTTAAGTTAACTTCTACTTCTACAGAGCTATGAAGCAACTCTTACCCACCACCCCCCCAAATAAAAAAGAGGAAGAAGAAGAAGAAGTCAAGCTTAGCACTGTTCAGTATGAATGCTCAGGAAATGTCTTTCCTGTTTCTGAGTTTTAGGTAATGTTCTGACATTGCTATATCTGGTATTAAAACAATACATGCCAAAATGCATTTGCATGTATTTAGTTAAGATATAGGCAACACTTACTATAAAGAAATATTAATTCTTCTACAAGAATCATCTGTAACTTCAACAACTGTGTTTGTTTGTTTAAAGAAACTGAAGAGAGTCAAACTCCCCTGGGATGATCATTGCTGAAGAAATTCTAGAAAATCTGTAAGAATGAAAAATGACTGGAGAGCTGAGAACAAATAGAACATAATCAAATATATGCATGGAAGTGAATTAAAATGGATCAAATAAAAAAATTATACACAACCCATTGCCACCTAATAATTCCTATTATTTAGGGAATATTTCATTTACTCATTATTTAGGGACTTATTTTTGGCATTTTTATAAGCCTTCCATCTCAATCTATTGATCTATGTATCTATCTATCATCTATCTACTTTCTAATAATCACAGATTTTTATCTTATAGAAAAAACAGCATCAATAGCACTATATCTTAGCATAAAAGATGAACAAACTAGCACAGATAGAAAAAACATTTGAAAGTAGTTGATGGCAGGCCCAGTCTTCTATCTGCTCATTAAGACGGTAGGCAAAGAACTACACAGAACTGCCCTGTCCTGTCTATACACAGTGTGCTAAGTGAAATAAGCCAGTCAGAGAAAGACAATGCTATATAATTTCATTCATATGTGGAATCTAATGAACAACCTGAACTAACAAGCAAACTAGAGTGAGACCTAGAGATAGAGAGCAGGTTGGGAGCTCGGGGCCGGGGGTGGGTGTGGGTTATGCAGTAGAGGGACCAAGCTAAAAAGAGAAAGGACTCACGGACGTGGACATCAGTGTGGTGACTGCAAGGCGGGGAGGGGGTTTGAGGTGGAAGAGGGTGTAAGGGGGATAAATGATAATGGAAAAACTACAATAAAATAAATAAAAAACATATTACGGTCTTATTTTTCACATTGATTTCCTATATTTCCAACAGCATTTGTCTTCAATACTATATCCACTCAGACATGTAATAGGCATTTCCAATACAACCTGTCTAAAACAATCTTTTGTGCCCATTGCACTCTCTGTCTCAGCAAGGGGTGCTCCCCTTCATCGAGTCGCTTACACCGAAACTCTGTGGGTTGTCCTGTAGTCTTATCTTTTTCTGCTCTTCACATTAAATCCATCGGGAAAAGATCTTGGCTGTTTCGCCTCCCCTAACTAGGGTCATAGCTATCAACTGATACCGCCAGCCATCAGGAACTTTTTCTCTGAATTCAAGAGATGCACCATCCCTTTGCAACTATGTACGTAGAAAGCCATGTCGGTAGCCAGTTTCCTACTCAATGGAGGCAGCAAGAAGAGCTATTCTTTTTCATGATTATACTCATTTTACGCTTATTGTTTAGACTGTTACAGATGCCCTCGTTCACTCCCCCCTTTGCCCGCCCCCTCTGAGCCCCTGCCCCGCCCCGTATTCCTTTAAAGTCGTATTATATTACTACCTTGCTTTGCACCTTCTAATGATGTCCCATCATAATAGGGAAAAAAAATTGAAACTTTACCATCATCTAAACATTTCCACGTGACCTGGTCTCTATGTAGCTTCCTGACCTCATCTTGTACCTTGACGTCCTTCGATCCGACAGGTCTTGCAGTTTGTCAAACATGGTGATTTCTGTCCTCTGGAGGGTCTTTCTTCCACGTGCTTTCATAGATAATCCTTTCCCATATTCACGTCATTTCTCAGAGAGGTTTACTTGACTGCCCCCAACCGAAGGTATCCCCAATATTTTCTATACTTTCATCAACTTTGCTTTTTTTGGACCACTAACTGCTGAGCAAGTGTTACTGTTTACTAATAGGTTGTCTATTTTTCACTCTAGAGTGAAAGTTTCACAAAAGCAGGGATCATTTTTTTTCCCCTTCTTTCTATTTTTTTTTCACAGTACCCCCCCCATGCCTAGAACAATGACTGTCACCCGGAAGGTATTAAATACATGCATGTTGAGTGGATGAATTTAAAAGTAAATGACTATGAGAATAAATAGAAAATGTTAAGTATTAATAAAACTTCATTGATATATATATATATATACATAATATAATTTTAAAAATCCTGAAATGTAAATTTAGTCTGTATATATCTTTTTAAGAACAAAACAATTTCCTCTATTTACATGAAGTAACTTTAAATAGAACAATTTTATTCTCTTAACACAGGAGGAAACCGATACTCATTTAAGTGAGCCATCCTACACTCTGTGAAGTGTCAACGATGAGGCGACCGGTCTTTGGTAGGATTTGGACACACACGTTATATTCGGCACTATTTGTATCTGTGTCATTTGTCAGCATCTAAAGCGTAGATCACCTGCCGTTTCGCCTCTAACTCTATACTTGTAAACATACTCTACTGGCAAGAAAATTCTGGTAAAAATAGAGTCCTAACGTTTTCCTACAGCCTTAATTTTATATACTCCAACTTTAGTCTGAAATTTTGAGGTCCTATACATTTCTAAACTGACTCCCCAAAACAACTAAACAGAAAATTTTAACACATATTTCAACTTTTCAAATTAGAGCTATTAAAGAAATCACAATATTTCCCCTGGAACTTAATCAAAAAGAGAAGAGAATCGTAATTCTGTACTTTGACAAATAGAAAATATAATGATTCTAACAATTATCAAGTATACCTTACAATAATTAATACTATACTTTCATGTGTTTTTATTAATATGCATCCAGATTACATTTTTTCTTATTCCTGAATTGTCACTATTCCAGATAGGAAGGACTAAAAAGAATTGAAAATAAAAGTTGCATTAAGCATTCAGAGAGCAGGTGTGATAAAAACCAGCAGGGCTCCACCAGAACGCCATGCCATTCTACTAATACTGAAACTTCCTTTCCGATGAGTTTATCTCACCAAAAGAGTAGCAACGACCTTGGCCGTAAGACGAGACCGAGCTTGAACTTGTTCATTTCCAGCATTGCCCCCAGGTTGGAGGGGCTTGACTGCTCAGGTGAGACTACACTCCCGGTTCATCATCTTTTATGGCAAAATGTCTCTCTTGCCAAGGCCATTTCTTTAATCCTCATCAGAGGATACTTTTATTGATTTTAGAGAGACAGGCGGCAGGGGGGAGAAAGAGAGAGAGAGACAGGGAAAGGGACATCAGTGTGAGAGAGAAACATCAGCTGGTTGCCTCCATTCACACGCTGACCAAGGACCAAGCCTGCCACCTAGGTATGCGCCCTGACCAGGATCGAACACGCAATCTTTGGTGTATGGGACGGCATTCCAGCCAATGGAGCCACCTGGCTTGGCCTCACTTGTCATTTTTTACCTTGAATCCAAACCACAGGCACAATGTACACGGTTGAGAGAAATGCCACGTGAGCCTGACAGTCCAACAAGGCTATGGTCTCTGTCTGTTTCTTGGTTTTGTCTAAATCCTATCTTGACTCCTAATAACCCTCCTACCTTAATTCTCTGTAAGTCACATTTTTATTGAGTTTCCTTCTAATATACATTCCTTCTGTGATTTCTGCAATGCAACATTTGAACACTTTTTTATGTTGTCCAATATTTTTTAAATAAATCGAATGCAATAAAAATCTTTACAATTCAGTTTGGTGCAGTGAGTCCTCTAGTTAAAGAATTGACATATTTTTTAAAGTAATTCTTTTAAGTAATTGGTAAATAATCATGCAGCCCATCTTGTTTCAGAAGCCAGGAAAGTCAGCCCTAAATTTAAAAATGAAATACAATATAAACATTTAGCAACGTTGTTATTACATTTGAAATCTCCTCCTTTGATGTGAATTAGTGCCTTTTTTTGCACAATTTGATTCAATATAGTTTTAGTTACCTCAAGTAATTTATTTGGAGACACAAAGGCTATTGAAGTCAACAGATTTAGGCAAAAATTAATCTGCAGTAATACTAAAATTATCAAATATATAATAAAAGTCCTTTTAAACTGTGAATCCTATCTAAACATCTCAATTTCTTATAATAAATGACTGATGTCTGTTAAGTACCTATTATATTCAGGCACTGTACTGTATGTGGTTCCATTTTTTTCCTCACACCATCTTTATTACAAAATGAGAATTACATAATCCATTCCATTTCTCAAACGAGACAATAGTGACTTGTGTGGGATGAGTCAATTTGGTGAAGGTCGTGTACAATAATTAGTAAATGAGTGGAACGTAAGTCTATCTAACCGCACCTCGAGTTCCATCTACCACATTCCCAAGGCCTCTAGAAAAAGGAAAGTTCTCAGGATACGGTTATAGGATGCAAAGGTGAAAAATCCAATTATTTACTAACTGGACGGCATCTTGTGAGGTATAGGACAGACACTACCATGGGTATATTTCATCCCCTTCTAATTTTCCTAAGGTTGACATGGTGTTACAGCTATCTTCTATTTGACTAAGTACCTGAAATACTTGTTGAAGGTTTAATACTTTAATTATTGAGAGGATATTGAGCTCCTCTCTTGGAATTTCTAGCAGTAAGTAATGACAAATTCTTAGCAAAACATCAATAGTTAATGAATGCCTAGAATGTGTCGGGCACTGACTTAGAACCTTTGGGAAATATTAGAAAACACGCTTATGTGACTCTCAGTCTCGCTGGGGGAGACAAAGAAAATTTAATAAACACAATAAATAATAAATTATACAGCATGTTAGTAAGAAGTGTGTGAAAAAAATAGAACAAGGTAAGAGGGATTAGTAGTGTAGGGAAAGAGAAAGGAAGCCAATTATAATTTTAAATACAATTGTCCAGGGAGACTTGGTTAAGAAAGAGATATTTGATCAATGGCTGTAAGTGGGGCATTAATTACATGAATACGAGGGAGAAGCCTTCAGCTGAAAGAAGAATCATAACAAAGGCTTTAACCTCAGCATACCTACAGCAGAAGAAAGAAGAGGGTGAGGGTGGGCGCTGGACAGTTACAAGGGTTTCACCTGCCATCCTAAGAGTTGTATCTTTTACAAATGATGGTGAGAGCCAGTAGGAGTGCTTGAGTGCAGGATGGCATGGTTCAATAACACCACTGTGTGGTCGTTTTATAGACATCAGCCCTGCTGCTGTATTGATGACGGGCTTTAGGAGAACAAAGAAGTGGGAAGTCATGGAAACCAGTTAGGGGGCCACTGTGTTATCCCCGCTGAGAGAGAATGATGGCTCAGGCTAGGGAAGCACGGGCGGTGAGAAGTGTTTCAGAGAGAGGTGTGTGTGTATATATGTAACGGCCAACAGAAAGAACTCCCTAACAGATGACAGGCCAGCCTGCAGGAGGACCAGCTGAGATGTGAGCTGGGATCAGAGAAAAACAAGAGCTCGGAGCTGGCTAAGTGGAGTTTCAGACACCAGCCGGACGTCCCATCTCCACTCTCCCCTGTGTTTGCCGGTCATTAGGAACAACCATGGCACCCTTGCCTTGAACTCAAGTACAGTCACAGTGTCCTCTGCAACAGGGTGGCCCTGATGAACACTACCGCTTGATAAAAGCTGACATCAGATGAGGAAGCTATCTGGCAAGTTGCTGGTTCTTAACTCAAGCATTCGCCAATGCTTCTACTCACTGATGGATACGCACGCTTTTGCTTTTCATGTGCATTTGAGGTGCAGCTTTATTAGGGTGCATCACTTAGATCACTTTTATATTGGAATATGGTCACTTTAGAGTTCCGTTTTCTCTAAAAGCACGTTTGTTTGTTTTTTAACTTGGAGTCGTTAAGAATTTGAGACACTCTGCACAGTTTATAAGCCATAAATTCACAATCACAGAATACTACCTTCTGCAACTTCATGTATTGGTATTTCTGCAGGGTTTGTTTAGGAAAAAAAACCCTCAAATAATACCTATTTTTATCGTCCTTTATACTTTATGTAACATTCATAGTAAACTATAATTCTGGGTCAACATGTTATCCTAGTAGCATTTGAAGGTCAATGCTAACATGCTTTATTTCTTTCAAATAAAGAGCTATTTCACAGAAAATGTTATAACTTGACGTGTCTATGTTAATAGGGGAAGAGGTTCAGTGAAGCATCAGGCAGGTGATTTGGTCAAATAAGGGTAAGTTCAGAGAGTAGAAAGTGAGAAAACAAGAATTTATCTCTGGTCTTCATTGTTGTTGTAAAAAGCAATTAAAAATAACTCTACCTATAAGCAAAAATAAGATAAACATAATAGCTCAGTGTCTCTGAGGACCGAGACAATTAACACACTCAATTTGAATATTAGGATTAAGAAAGATCTTGGCAAATGAGAATGATGAGCAAAAACTGAAAAAGATTTGTAACAAGGATAAAGTAAATTCATAGTTTAAGAACTGTTAATATATATGAGTATATAATTTTGTGGAAGAAGGCAAGTACCCTAAAGATAAGAAAAATCTACTCTTGTTTATGGAACAAAAGGCAGTGAGCCTAGACACCCAGGATATGGCTCTAGATCCCTTGAAAAATTTACAGGCGAGATGGGGAAATGGCTGCAGGGGGCTCGTCTCAATGACCCCATAACGTGTGGGTCTCACTTGGTCTCTCAGCCCCTTTCCTTTCACATCTAAAACTTTCTATGAACCCGGATACTGACTGATACGATGCCAGTGAAGGGTGGCAGCCAAGCGTCTGTTCGGTTTTTATTCACTCTGTACAATGAAAAGTATGACGACATGTGCCCATAAAATAAGTGCGTGCTGTAGGTAACTTAAAAGATACGTTTTAATGTATTTGTTTTCTCGGTCTCAGAGAACTTTCCTACCCATTGCCAGAGTGTAATTCCATGGGAAGGCAAACACAGGATTATATTCTTAGAAAACGCTGTCTAATATTTACTTAATTATCTTTTTGAAAATCCTATTATAGAATACAAATCATACAATGTCTGCTCTCAGATCACACTGGAATTAAACTAGAAATCAATAACAGAAAGATAACTGGACAATTCCCAATTCCATGGAGATTAAACAGCATGCTTCTAAATAATACGCCAAAATATAAATCTCAAGGGAAATTTTAAAATATATTGTACTCAATGAAAATACAACTTATAAAATTGTGTGGAATGTAGAGGAAGAGCTTACAGGGAAACATATACCTTAATACATACATATATTAGAAAAGAAAAGAAAGATCTAAAATCAATCACTAAATTTTGATCTTAGGAAATTAGAAAACAAAGAACAAATTAATTCCAAAGTAAACAGAAGAAACTAAATAATAAGAACTAGAGCAGAAGTCAATGAAATGAAACAAGAAAATCAATAAAGTCATAATCTGGTTCTTGAACAAGAACAATAAAATGGATAAGTCTCTAGCCAGGCTAACTAAGAAAAAAAAAGAGAAAGAACACAAATTACTAATATAAGAATGAAGACAGGGGCATCACTATAGATCCCACACAATGATAAATACAATGATAAAACTGCCTTTTCAGGACTTAGTTTCCGGCTTCAGCGTTTCCCGAGGGTAGAAAGACTAGAGAAATCATTTCGCGAAGCCTAGCTTCCCCCTATTCTGTGCTTCTTTGGCCAGGTGAGTCGGTCTGGGAGGGCTTTAATCGTGCCGCAGGCAATGCAAGGGGCTTAGGTATTACGGTGGAATAAGAGGACCAGGCTGGGGCTGGTGGCCAAGTTCTCCGAACCTTGCAGCTGTCCTGGTCCCAGCAGCCCCGCCGCCGCAGAGAGGCAGCCTCACACAGTCACGACCTGGTTCTTCCTCAGTACTCCGGGGTCAGGGGGCAGAGGAGGCTGGTTTGCAGTAACTGTTTTTACAAGGGAGCCGCTTGGGCTTAACACCAATGTCCCCTCATCCTTTGAGTCACCCCACATACATGTGGCCCCACCCACAGAGGGCAGTGCAGTGGTCCGCCCACCCCTTTCCACCCCTCCCTGGAAACAAGCAGTACTTTGCAACTTTGCTATAACTGACAGTCAAGTGAAACAATGGATAATTTCTTCAAGACAGAAACTTCACATGTACAGTCTGCTATGTGCTTCTTAGAAAGTGGCTTTACACAATTACTTTATGTAATATGGTTTTCTTTTAATAAAGTGTTCCATATTTTCAGTGTGTTTGTATATATTGTTACCCTAATGTTACATGACTGTGGGTAATAATAAACGTTCGGTGAAAGCCTAAATGGCAATTTTCCTATCCTTTAGAGCATAAGATATATGAATGAAACATGTGTCTTACATTCAGACATACATGCTTTCATGCTTTCTCTCAGTGTCAAGTCTACGGCACACCATTACTGTTTTGGAATACCCTTCCTTTATTTTTAACTTAGGGGCAATTTTTTATCCTTTGCTGAAGGAGTTCTCCCCTCCAGGGTCAAAGCAGTACCGTCACACATTGTGCAAGTTAAAAACTAACACCTACCGTCAACAACAACAAAAAAATCTGCAATGCTGACTCCCTCAGTATACCTGAATCTTCTTTTGATGTAACTGTTATTTTCTCTCCTGTGACCTCCCTTGATTTTAAATTGTATAACTTAATGTCCTTGCAGATTTGTCATTATTTTATTGTGACCCCCACTGTATTCCCAGTGTGCTCTTGAATCACTCATCAAACTTATGTTACCAGATTTTGAAATGTGGTTACGCACAAGTCCAAAACCTCCCTTCTCTGTGGGTCCCAAAATAAGTCCTGAAAGGTGAGGGTAAGGTATGATCTTGAGGTGGACTTATGTTTAAAGAGAAGCTATAAAATTGATGCAACAGCTCCATTCACTCTGTTCAACCCCCTTCATATCTGTCTGAATGCAGATCTAAAAGAGTAAAGTCACATTTCAAAATGTGCTGATCTGTGAAACACTCACAGCATACCTTCGACCTTTATTTCAAATCACATCCCTTGGGATGGCTCTGTCTTTGCTCGGGTAGAGGAATTCGTTGCCTCTCTCTACTTGTGTAGCGTTTTGTACTTAAATCTCTTGGAATTCAGGTTGTGGCTGCATTGCCAGACTGCGGTTATATTTTGAGTGTCCCTCACCAGACGGCGCGTTTCTTGCGGGCAGGAAATGTGTCCTACTGTATCCTCCATGCCAAATGCTGAACATCTGCACTAAGTACTAAAATGAGTAACCTCTTACACTTTTTATCTGTGACCACATGCGCACAGCTGGATAAGGTAAAGTTGTACTGAGTCACAATTCAGTTCCAAATTAGTATCACACCTGAACTGAACCACTGCCTAACGCACAGAGAGCGTTAGCGAGTGGCCGCCAAAGCCACCTCTGGTGTTTTACTCTGTGTTTCTGCGAACGCCATTTGAAAGGCCTGTGTGTTAAGTTTCCAACCCCATCTAGTCTCTGACGGGCTGTGGTGACCAGCCCATCAACAGATTCCAGGGTAAGCTGACTCTGACAGGGTTATCACAGGGCCTTTTATTTTATTTTTTAAAGATAATGAAAATAGAGTAGCCTTCTTCTGCTTTGTGCCCAAAAGACAAAGGGGGTCAGAGAGCTCGGATGCCTGCCTTACCTGTGGTTCCTCACCGCCCTGTGCAATAGACCTTGTCCCCTTGAGAGCTCAGCTAAAACCTGACAGACCGTTTCCAACATCACAATCTCTTCTCTCCAGACTCTGCTTTCTTCCAGGAAGGAAATGCGCATTCCTGTCCCCTCTGAAGGAGGCATTGCCTGCATTATGCTGTGCGGTACAGGCCCCCTTCTGTGGCTGATGGGAGCGCTCAGGGCCCACCCCTCCCATTTCTGGGCCTTGATGTCTAAGCGATGTGTTTGTAACGCGCGCCTTGAGAGACTAGGCCCTACAATGGAAAGTCTGACTTTCGAGGAGACTGTTTCTGAAACAGGCAGCCCAACTTCCCATGGAAAACAAAAGCCGACATCAATCTTTGCTTTTTCTTTGCAGCTCATCTATTACAATCCTGGGGACCACTGGCTGAGCTCTCAGACTTACAGGAAAAAGGTCATTCCAAGAAGCGCTAACGAACACACACTCTTTGTTGTAATGAAATTTTCACTGTGATGTGATAACAATAATAAATCCCAGTCAATGAGTATCTATTTCGTGCCAGTCCCAGCCCTTACTCCGCATGTAATTCACATATGTAATGATTGTCATCAAGACCATACAGGTGAAATACTGAGACGCCTGTCTAGCGGGAGGTGGTGGTGTTGTCCAGGTAGACAATAAATGGCAGTAAATCGTGTTGATTTGCAAAGAATCTCTGACATGAATAACATTTTTATGGTTTACAATGTTTCCTTGTCTTAAATTTCTGTTGCGAGGTGAGCACTACCCTAATTATTTTAAGAATACAAAAAAGTTATCCTTTTACTCCAATAAGTCACATTTCAGTTAAGAAAATTGAACATACATGAGAAACTTCAAAAACTATGTGTGAAGCAGTGTATCAAAAAGTGCAACTAGTTTATATCTTTATATCAAACATGTTATGTTTTCAGTCATCAAAACAACCAATCAAAACTAGAGGATCCATCCATAGTTACATTCAAGTGAAATTTTGTGAAAGAGGTCACAAAATATCAGTACTATTATAATGAAATATTTAAAATGGTTTTCAAAAAGGACAATACATTTCAATGTTAAGTGTTACAATTTGATTAATTTTAACTTATCATGATTTAGGAAAAATTCAGTTATTTAGAATCTGTGGGAATAATATTTTTCAAAAATATTAAACATATCCAACAGAAGAGAAAAAGCAGATGGGGAGCCCTTTGGCGAGAACAAGCAGCCCAGGGGCAAAACCACTCCCCAGCACATCAGGAGAGGTGGGGGCCCTAACCCCGACACTTGTCTCTGAGCTTTGCGACCTTGAACCAGTCATTTCACCTCTTTGAGCATCAATAAAATGAGGAAACTGAATGGGATGATCTCAAAGCTATCTTCCGTTTATTAGCCACATGATTATATTACTTGATCAATTTTTTCACCACAATATTTAAGCAAGAGGTTTGCCATAGATGAGGAAAATTAGGACACACCCAACTTTGGGGTAGTGTGCTTAATTGGATAATTAGCTGCACTCTGGCAGCTGAAAGTCAGAACCTGAGCTTGGTGGTGCATTTACCCTGTAAGTCCCCGCAGAATATCGTGCTCCCCACTCTGGAGGGTGCACCGGTTTCTGAGGTAACGGACAATTGCCCTTGATATAGCATGGATGGACAGAGGCAGGATATATCTGTTGTGTACTTTATTTCAAGTGAAATAAGCCAGTCAGAGAAAGACAAATATCATATGATTTCACTCATATTTGAAATCTAATGAACCAAGCCAAACAGAGACAGACTCGCAGACAGAGAGCAGGGTGACAGCTACAGGGTGGGGGGTGGTGAGGGGGTGGCAGGATCCAGCAAAAATGAAAAAGGATTCATGGGCATGGACAACAATGTGGTAATTGTTGGGGAGGGGGGGTCGGGTACAAGTGAGCTAAATGGTAATGGGAAAAATACAATAAAAATTTTAAGAGAAGGAAGCCATAAAAATTTTATTACAATACCTTTCTTGAAACAAGTCAGTCTTCATTTTAATTTGCTTTCCAAATTTAGCAATGGAGAAGATCAAAAGCTTATTTTCCATGCTAAATTTGAGAAATAATGACAGCTAGTGCTTAATGACAAACTTGCCTTTGCGAATGTCTGCACACAACCAGCAGATTCTGTGGCTATGTCAAACCCGTGGCCCGAGAGGGAACTCTCTGAAACGAACACTGGCAGGGTCTAGCTGCATGATCTAGCCTGGGTTCCCACGCCTGAGATATTTCTTAAAGAAAGGATGGTTTGGGGGATGCTTGCTTTTAATTTATTTCTTAGATTCAGATTCTTTCTCTGTCTGTACATGTAGCCACATGAAAACCACAACTTTGCTCTACATGTTGGAAATCTGAATCAAACCCTTCTCATTTGGGAAACAGAATAGAGTGGCAGCTGTGCCCCCCAGACTGGAGTCCAGATCGGGGGCTCAGTGGACGTGGGCAACGGATGTACGTGCAGCCTGTAAGCAGGGCTCTCATTTATCACACGACGAAAATAGGAACGTCTTCACACTGGGGGCATGTGTGGGAGACTAGAGCTAGACCTTTAAAAATGCTAAATGCAGCGATCGGCCAGTAATGAGGGTCAGTCCTCTCCTTGTGAGGCAATCTGGCAAAGTCTCTCAAACCAGAGGCACAAGCCAGGCTTTGACAGGCGACCGGCGTCCGCAGGGACAGCTCTATGTCCTGAGTGTCCCTCTGCTTTGCTCCCTGGACAGCTCCAGCGACCCCTGTGGCTGACACTGACCCCAAAGTCAGACTCCTCAACGTGCATGTCCTCCCGTTTCCTTTTGTCACACGGACCCAGCGGGATGGAAGTTCTCCTATTGCGTGACAAATAACTAAAACAGCCACTGTCCTCACCTGCCCTTCTTCTCACTGTTCTAAACTTTTCCCCCAGGTCCCTCATCTTTTCTCTCTGGTGATTGTTATCCAAGCAACATATTTCCCTTTTAAAATCTTCTTTTTTATACAACTTCTCAAATTCAGTTTTGGAAGTGGTTATGAAATGCCCCCAAAATATGAAGTCTTTGCTCTTTTTTTTTAAATTTTGAGAATCTTTCATATTTTAAGAAGATATTATTTATTTATTTTTATACAGGGGGAAGGGAGGGAGAAAGAGAGGGAGAGACGCATTGATGTGGGAGAGAAGCACGGATTGCGCGCCCCCAGCTGGGGACCTGGCCCGCAACCCAGGCACGTGCCCTGACTGGGAATCGAACCAGGAACCTTTTGGTGGGCCGGGCGATGCCCAACCCACAGAGCCACAGCAGCCAGGGCCTTGCTCCTGTTGTCAAGGAGTTTAGAATGCAAGTTAATAAGGAAAGTAGACAAAGGTGAAACTGTCAGAGATGCTCTGCCTTCCTCTGTGATTCTGCCGCAGGAGGTGCTGGCCCCAGAGTCTGCGTGGTAAATCCCTGCAGGTCAACCATGTGACCCTTTCAATACCAATCAAAGCAGCAAATCCCAACCTTCCCCATCTCATGGCACACAGCAACTAATTACTAAAATTCTGCAGCACACCAAAAAATGTATTATCACACTTTTTGCCAATCTGACAAACTAGGTATAATTTCCATTCATTCACACCGGACAGCTATTGTGATGGTGGCCGTCGTCATTTTTTTACTGGACAGTCTAAGGGACAGGAGGTCAGTGCCCCTGGCTAAATAGTCAGGTACTACATGTTAAAGAAAAATTCTTATGGCACACCAGTTGAAAATCACTGAATTAAAGCATCAAGTAAAATAAAACACCCAGTTTTTAAACCACATCGGCTACATTCCAAGAGCTCAACAGCCACATGCAGCAAGTGGTGGCCGTAGTGGACGGGGCAGGGGGCAGTTTCATTACCCCCGAAAGTGCGTCGGATGGCCAGGAAGGGAGTACTTCGCCTCATGTCCTGTTTTACATTAGCGGCGATGCTCTGTTTACTAAACCAGTTTTTCTTCAACAAAATTCCTTTTCCCTTTTTTCTGAACTAAAGTAGAATGCAAACAAATCGGGTGATAATCTGAGCCATATGTGACTAGTGTATGGTGATATAATTCATTAGGATATTCTAATCAAGGATTTGATTAGGTACGTTTTGATTGATCTATGAAAGGGGTTTGGGGGGAGAATTAAAGCTGCATTTGTGGAAAAAACTTCCTACAAACATTACCAGCTTTAGAAATTATTCAAGTCTGCACAAGGTGGTGCAGAACTTACAACATGCTGCGTGGGGGGTGGTACTTCCTTATTTGGCACCTCAGCACTTTTCACCTGAAAGGGTCTAACTGATGTCTGTCTAACGAGGAAATAACAATGACGACAACAACCCAATGAAGTCGTCATGCATCCCTCATCAGATTCATTGCAACACTCTGATCTCTCAACACCGATCAGGAGTTAGCCAAGGGCAGGAATGGAGGGAGGGGGGAAGAGACATTTCAGGATTTTATAACGGTTGAAGATATGAGTAAAATCATCTCATTTTCAAAAATTAAAAATCAAACCAGAAGATCTGCTTCTAGCCTACCCACACCTGCCACCACTGCTGTGAGCCCCAGCAGACCTTCCACGGAACAGACACGTGAGGTGGTCTGTGATACCCAAAGGCTACAAACATATCCATTGAATAGCTACCACCACATTAACGCATGGTGCTACCAGGCACAGCAATAACACATATAAGATGATTCGGGAGGGTGGACCACCGAGTGAATAAAATGTCTTTATATTCTGACTTGAACCTGGGGCTTGCGTTTCCAGGACTGAATAAAACGTGATTCAAAAACAGTGTTTTGCCAAATGCTCACTGCCCCACTCCAATGCCCGGTCCACTCAGTTGGTTTTCAGCTTCACAAAAGTTGTCTTGATCTGTTTACGAGTCCAGTCGGTCTTGCTTTTCATGTATGTTAAATGCTATAGTGCCCCTATGTTTGGAGGGTATTGGTTAAGATTTTGAAGTCAAGGTTTG
Organism: Mormoops blainvillei; assembly: GCA_004026545.1. Lineage (NCBI taxonomy): Eukaryota > Metazoa > Chordata > Mammalia > Chiroptera > Mormoopidae > Mormoops > Mormoops blainvillei. Next base: position 38,983 of record PVJD01010947.1, read on the forward strand.
GTCCTCTGTGTCCTCGAAACCTTCCCATGGATTCTTCATTGTCTTCCTAAGCTGAGGGGAATCTTTCCTCACGGGCTGCCTCAGTACAAAAACTGAAGTCACCTAGGCTATTAAAGCTGGTTCTACTTTTATTCTTTGCTCTAATTCTTGCCAGGTGCAATCTAATTAAACCCACCAGGTGTCTCTCCTCGGGTTAGAGTACGTCCTAGGATCCTTGCTATGAAGAAAATGTGAAACAACAGAATGCCAAATACCTAATAACCTCTTCCTGAAGAGGTTGAAACATAGGGTTTTAACATGAATTCCGATGACTACAAAGGAAGGTATGTGAATGAATTAACTAAAAACGTACAGGCAGGCAGTGGCGCACAAGATTATTCAGTCATTCAGTTGTGCACAAACATAATTATTACTGCAAACTTTCTCTTCTTAACCTAACTGAAAATGTTGTATGTTCATCATCCTCGATACACCAAAAAAAGCTAAAAAGTACCATGAGTGATTTTTCAAATAGACACATTACTTTACTTTTACTTTTTCAAGGATATGTATATATATACAGAATTAATTATACTTAATACAAGTACATAATGAAATAAGTTAGAATTGTCTTTTAAACATAGTCTATTTCCTTCACGACACAAGGTAATATTTTGAAGCAATATTCTGAAACTGAAGTTTAAAAAAGAATTCAAAATCATTCATTAGTCTGCGGCACTTAGAAGCACGGCACCCTCGGCTCGCAATAATTTGCATATTTTGGATAATATTTTTGTACTTAGTGTGAAAAAGTTTAACTCAAGTAAGAGAATTTCAGGTCTCTTCAATTTCTAAAAATAATTTTAAAGTATTTTGTACTGTGATTCCAACATGTCTCCAGTGTGTTACCAGTGCATGTGGCTTGATTAGTTTAAACAAAATTTTTATATATGTGAAATTTACATATAAATCTAAGCGAGTTGCATATATATAAATACATAACTAGAATCTTTATGTTGTCTACTTGCTTATCCTGGAAATTTAGATGACTGGACAGAAGTGAGATACTAATTTGAAACTACTGCATTTGAAACAAATTGGAATAATTTATTGGAATTATTAATTCACCTTAAAAAGCATAGTAATGTTTTTGGTGTCTAAAACAGGGAGAAAAGAATAATTTATTTTCCAGTATCAGTGACTATCCATTAGGCTTTTTATCTTATGCATTTAAGTTGTTATATATAAATCAGTGTGAGCTAAGTGTTCACTAGCTCACATGAAGCCTTCTGTACTAACACGCTTATTTCTGTGGCAGCGTGTCCGCCTGCACTAATGTATCAAATGCATGGCTGTGATGATGGTCAGTCTGAAACCTCACACGTGATACCATTACTACCTGTAGTTGATTATTTGCTTCTCAAACAATTAATTTGACTTTGAACTTTAGTTTAAACCTAAACTGTAGTATATGTAATTCCTGTTTCTTATAAAAATGTTCAATTTATCGTATAAAATATTTATGCATTTATATAAATATAATGTACTTACTAATATTATCATAATGTATTTCTATATGCAAACTAGGCTTTGTCTTTTGGTAATTTTGATGATTTTTTTCCCAAACTATCAGATTACTTTCTTGACTTAAAAGTTTAACTGAAATATTTAAAACTACTTAACTATTATAATTAATTTTTATTAAAGTAAACAAATTAATTTAACAATACTTTGAGCAAAAATTGAGCGCAAATAGAAAATTCATTCTGCTTTTATAGCTTAAACAAAAATGATTTTTTATCCTTTATTTATTTAATGCATTTTTATGTTATAATGTAAAAAGGTGAAAACTCTGACTCTCTCTCCTTATATCAGCAAAAAAATGGCAAATACAGTTTACTGGTGAAATAATACCTCTAAATGACACTTATTATTTTTTTATAATTTGTTTTTAATCAAACATGATGATTAAATATTCACCTATGAAATCTCAATTATTTAATTAATGCATTTTACAATGATTTTTTTAGAATTATCTGCAAGCCTTCATATACTCACATTTATGTAAACTAAAGAAATTTTATAATTAGCAATCCAAGTACAGTCCATAAGAACAGTCTTATTTTTTTCTCATTTTAGTGTTAACAGCTATGGCTGATTTTTTATTTTCAATCTATGTAATAATTATTGACCTACTGGCAAATCTTTGGATAAATCTCACAGCTCAATTCTGGAAGGCGACATTCCACGGGGGTAAACTCTAAATATTCTCTCACATTCAATAACACTACTTCTCAAATACAAAGTTGACATATTGCAAAATAGACAATCACAGGAGGACTATAAGGGGATTTTTTTCCGTTCCTAGCAATTCGTAATGATCAGGCCAGGCTGTGCTTTCGACATGCCCTCCCTCTACGCGCTCACACACACTTCAAGGCTGCAATAACTAGATTAAAGTGATAACACACCAAGCGCAGCCGCAGGCTACCATCTCAGCTGACACGAGTCATCTTCCACCGGACATTTCCTGGAGACTGTAACACAGGATGACTTTCCTGGAAAAGCTACTCTTTGCCAAGCTGGGCTGACATTTATAATACCGTCAGAAACCTGCAGCTAGGTACCAAAAGTTTTTGAGAGTTTGTGATAAAGTGAGGCTGATGTAGTTAAAATACCTTAATTATATTTCTAAATCACATCATCTTTAACCAGCATAGCCTATGATTAAATGCCAGCTAATCTTATTTCCTATAGGTTCCTGAGGATTTTTGGCTGCAGGCTAATTTAGGTTCATGTGTTCATTTAAAATAGTAGACTTGTCTCCAATTTGGAAAAATCAAACTAGTAGTTTAAATGCAAAAATAAAGAAACACTTAGTGTATTGCCTGGGTTACAATAGGTTGTGTAAAAAAAAACCCACCTGCATCCTAAAACTGTTTGAACTGGGTAGAAAAATATATTTTACAAAAAAAGTGGGTGTTTGATTTTTATTGAATTGCTTTTACAAACATGTTAACACAGAGATCTGAGTCACTGACCATGACACATCTGTAGGAAAACCAAATTAAAAATCATGTATGGGGGTTTATGATCCCGTTGCTAATACTGAATTTAGAAAACAGTATAAAGGAAAGTATGTTTTGAGGAACACTGTGCCGTGAGAGGTTTTGCTATCGGTATTTCTATTTTATGAAACAGAAACTCTGATTTCCCGCAATCACTAAAAAGAATGAGACATAAGTGATTAAAGAATTATAACTAAGGAAAAAAGATGCTACTGATAATATGGTTTGCCTGGGTTTTCTAAAGAAAATAAGGTGAATTCTGAAAGAGCACGGAAGGAAATAATTTGTGAGAACTTGGCAATTATGACATTTTTTCTCTTCCCCCAGGGCTGAATTTAAAATATAAAAGAAGTATGTTTACCTGACCTGAAAGCACATACTGATGAAACATATTTGAAAATCTTGGACCTTGCGCAGTGGAATGGGGTTGTCCAGAGCAGACTATATGCCACAATTCCTCCCTCTCCCTTGAACCACTGTGACCCACGGAAAGCAAACTTGTTTGGCATTCTGAAGAACCATGCTATCTGTAACAGGAAATGTTATATTTTTAAACATCAAGAACAATGTACATGCACACATACAAAGGCATGATCAGTTTGACAGTCCTGCAGCTTCTAAGAACTTCTGCAGTCACAGAGCAGTGATGCGATTCTGTCGTCTGGGGAGACTCTGCATGATTTCTCATAAGGCGCTGGAACTTAACAGGCCCATTGGTCCATATGTTTGGAGGTTAACTTCCGGTATTTATTTAGATGATGTGAATCCTTGGAGTAATGCACATGAATTAGGTATAAATTATTTTTAAATGAGCACTGGTATACGCAGTTCTAATTATTTATGAAGCGTTATTGAAGAACCCTAGGAGCTACTTCAGAAAATGAAACAGCTCCCTTTAAGTGTTTTTACAACAGGCAATGATGTAGGTGATTAAAAGGTGTAATGATTTTATGACATAAAATTCTGATGAAATTCTGATTTTTATGAAAGGAATTTGAGCTATGAAATAAATATTAAGCACTTATATCTAGGGAAGGCCTTCCTGAGTTCTGGTCTGCATGTTTCCAAAGCCATGTGGGTCTGGGCTAATTCTAACACATGGTGCTAACATCAAAGCCACACAGGTAGCAATGTCATATGCTCCTAATGTTACCTGGGTGAACATAAAAAGTCTACAACCTAGGGAGAGACTGATTACTTACTTTTGAAAATGGGAGATAGTTAGGCTGTATTTCGTGGTGAAATAAAATGGGTCAGTTTTTCAATTCTGTTCATAAGTAGAATAGGAAAGGTTACACCTTAGAAGAGCCCCAATACTTATCCCAAGAACAAAGGCTAAACCAGTGCAGTGACATCTTTTGTTATCACTCACGACTAGAACATCAGCTAGAAAAGTTGGACAGTGCACCTGTCTTCAGGATGCTGGTCATGCCTGATCTCTTAAGACCGCAAGTATTCATGATGTACACATATGCATGTGTGTACCTATGCAGTGTGTTATGTATGGATGCACACAGGTGTGTATGCATGTCTGTTGTATATGTGCACATGTGCAGTGTGTATGTGTGCATGTCCAATGCATGCGTGCACAATGCAGTACAGACACATGCCTGATGTGCCTGCACATATGCAGCATATGCACGTTTTTTGTGTGTGACACACATGTCATGTACATGCTTTCATGTCTGATATATGCACACATGTATAACATGTGTGTGATGTGTGTGTGCACATGCAGTATGCATGTGATGGATGTGTGCCTCTCTGGTGTATGGATTGTGCGTGCTATACCTAGGTGGATAGCTAATAAGAACCCAGGCTTATTTTTCTTTCTTTGAGGACAACACTCTCCTCAGGTTTGCCTTCTCTCTGCAATTCTGCAAGACTGATTCAAGACCCTGGCTACTGCAGGATGCACAGCGTATCGCTGGGTGATATGTTTCTGCTCACAGGTTTAGGTTCCTTTGCTCACTGGTCCAGACCCCAGTGAAAATAAAATGGTTTGTCTTTGCCTTTTCTCACAGTGATCTTTTCTGATCCACCCAAATTCCCCTTCTTATACTGCAGTCCTCTTCCTTACCTATGGTCCTAAGCACGACCTACTTATCTTATTAAACATTTCCCCCTTCGGTAAGACCTCTTGGAATATTAAGTGCTGCCTAAGACTAAGCCATTACGTTTGTTATCTCTTGGAAATCTCTGATGGTAATAAAGAGTTGAGTGCGAAAGCCATGGTAAAATATCATGTTCTTGAAATAGCCATTGTCAATATCATTTGCTACTGTATACAAATATGACCAAACATTTAAATTTACAATATTGTCTTTCAGCGATCACATTAAGGCTACTGAAATAAGTTGTAGATATGCTGTTACAGTTACACAAAAGTTGTTTTGTGTCATTTGTAAATGTGAATACACTTTCAATTAGTAGGTCTCAGATTTTACAAGATTTTTTTTACAAGTGACTTCTTACCAAACTATAAACATATTAGCAGTAAAATTGAATGTTTTCTCTTTCTTCCCTAAATTACTCTTTTTTTCTTTTCTGAAACCACATAGTGAAGAATTCTAAATGATCAGTCATCATGAATTTCAAGCAATACTAGAAACTAAGAATTTCAGGTTTTTAAAAATGCTGTCTTTAGAACCATTGCTCACTATGTATAAAACCCAAAACCCAGAACCGAACACCTGAAACAGCAGAGCAAAGCATCAGAAAAGAAAGAAAAACCAGCATTGTATCACAGTATGCCTACATTGCATTTCAAGTTTGACTCAGCTGACTTATTTTGAAATATACTTAAATATTATTTCCATTTTTAAAAATGGGTGATTAAATATAACACTTTTAATGGTATTAAAAATATTGCCTTGAAAATCACCTACCCTTTTGCAGTCCCGAGGATTGTTTCTTTCCCATTTCCTTCTGTTAAACTAAACTTGATCTTGCCTAAAGGTACAAGTATACTTATATGTGCAGGGACCTCAATAATTCATGATTTTGACATCCAGACATTATATGACTTGCTGAATATTCTTAATTAGTTGGAGAAGGAAGCATCTGTATGGACTCACAAATTATTTTAAATATGCTTTTAAATATTTTAAATGAGAGCTTCCAATTAAAATTGTACATGTCACACTGTCTCATTTGTTTCCTCTGTTCTTTCTGGGCGGCACAGCCTCAGCTGAGCAGGCCTCCTTGATGTGAGCCGAGCTCAATTAGTTTCTGATGTCCTGCCAAATTGCCTCATTACCTGTCATGCAAACACCATTGACACTTTTAAAGTTGGGCTGTGTGCATCCGCATTATTCTCTTTAGACCCAAAATAATTATTCTCATTAGAGTCGTAAAAATAAGCAATTTGCTAATAAACAGTAAACCAGTATGTGTGTAATATAAATAATAGGAAAGAGAGCAATGACGGGACTGTTAAATCGAGTGTGTATCCACATGTAGGCACATGCGTGTTGCACACACACCCATACTCATGCAAGATTTTTAAGTCATATGAAATGGGCCCTTCATGAGGTCCTGAGACTTTTGTTACGATTGATTTGTTCACCAGGTTCCTGAATTGCTTGCAACGTATTGATGATCAGAGAGCCAAGGGCCTTCCCAGTCTGCATACATTTGAATGGGAAACGTCTTCACCCTGGGAGCACAACAAAGACATCTGACCCATCCCCCATACGTTTTATGCACCCGGGACCCAAAATGGCTTAACACGCATGCCACGTTCTAGAAAAGGAAGAATAAACAGCTACGTCCAACAATCTTTATTTGTAAATCTTTCATTAATGCTGTTTACTGCTTATCAAAATATTGACCCACAGGTAAAGATTTATGTGGTTTTAACCCTTGAATCTTTAGTCACACAAATGACTTCTCTTTCCCCCTTGCCCTGTATCCCTTGCCTTTTGCACGGTGAAAGAGAAGACCAGAAAGTGAGGCTCTCATTAACAGATAATGTTTTTCAAGGTTAGTCTATACAAATGACACGTATTGAAGCAGAGACCAATTTTTTTCCCTGAATGGATGGCAGAAGATCATTAATAGAGGGGAAAAAAGTGCATTCCATTAACAACTTCATGATACTGCAAAATGCTCTGGCTATAAGTTTCTGTCCACCCCAGCTGCACGCTGTAAGCACAGGGAGGGTTTTTAATAAATACCTGTGTCCAGGCTGTACTGCAGACCAATGGGTTCAAAGTCTTGGGGGTCTCTCTGGAGACACCAGTGCTCTGGAGAAGCTCCCCAGCTAACCTTCCTGGACAGCCAGGGCTGAGACCCACATCTGAAGAGAATCTACCCTTACAGGTATAACATAATCACGGCCATCAAGTGTACGTTTATGGCTTTCTTTGGACCTTATGTCTACTTTTTAAGTAAACGTCAAAGGCTTCTTTAAAATTAAAATAAACATGAATATAAGTTTGTCTTGCATTAAATATTATTTGACATATCTATGTTTTATTAGTAGAGTTTGTATTGACATAGATTTATGAGCTTTATTTAATTTTGTAATGGAATTCAGGCAAGCTATGTAGCCAGATATTTGTGGAACTAAAAATACATTCTTTTCTTTTTCTCTTCCTGATCTGAGATCAAATGGAAGAAATCTCGCTGTTGCCTTGGATACAAACCTGGGGTAATTATTAGGAGATCGGACCATCTGAATTTCTCTCCCACTCAAGTATTATGTTGATCTTGCTCTACACGCATTGTTAGCAGTGTTCTTGGAAAATCTGAATGGCCCCATGTCTATAAACACAGAGTAAGCCTTCCAGGCAAGAAGATTTTCTCTGGTGCTAGAGGGTTCCTGCCATCAGCTCGTCTCCTTGCATGGTTTGCGTTCAGCGCCCTTTCTGCCTAGCGGGGGCAATCTGCAAACACACAGGGGGTCATCGGAACAGCGCCCTGGCTGCCCACTACCTGTCGCCTGGTGTGGCATATGCCTTCTCAGCCTCCCCGCCTCTGTAGCTCTGTGTGACTCTCCAGGCGGGCAGTCCGCCCAGCAGCGTCTCCGAAGGCAACTGCAAGGCCCATGCAGTGATGTGTGAGCAAAGCGGCCCTTCCCCCCATCAATCCCATTTGGGTTAGCCTCAATATTTGACTTAATTTTTAACTTATGACAAATATTTTAGCCTGGCATGATGTTATACTTTAGCTAAGGGGCCAGAGAGTAAACTGAAAGATCACTGTTATAAATTAAATAGTCTTAGAGTTGCCTGTCGTCAATAGATTCTCGCCGACGGTTTTCTTTCAGCCTCTCGGCTATACATTTCAGACTTTCATAATAAAACTCTGTAATACTCAGAGAGATGGTCAGGAGATCCAAGTCAAAGCAGAGCTAATATTTCAGAGCTGTTTCTCCTAATGTGGAGTGAAATTTAAAATTATAGAGCCCCACACTTTAAGCAGAAACCAGTGCTTAGGAACTATTCCAGGGGCACTTGGTCTGGGCTTATGTAGGGTCCCCTTGGGATGGGAACGACGGTGGGGACACATTTACACCTTCCTCATCCTTCTCTGGGGTGAAGGTCAATGGCATTTCTGAGCCACGCTGTTACAGGGGCACCCACTGAGCGTCAGATGATAATTTTTGTCTCGCTAATGTTAAATGCCCCCAAGGGTGAGCCAAACCATGGCTCTGACAAAGTGAGAGTGTCGTGCCAGGCCACCAAACGCCTGGTCCAGCCCAGACTGCTGCCCTGCTGATGGCTATTCGACTTTGGGCACATGTCAGGGGGAGGTAGCCTAATATCCAGCCTTGATTTCCAAGCTGCAGTAATATTTTAAATGCCCACGCTGTATGACTTCCTGTATTTGATAATCTCGTATTTTGAACCCTTCTATAGGACCACTGATCATACGAAGACCTCTCTAGAGTTATGTGACCACTTCTTTTCAGAACCACGGAGTCTCGGGGTGCAGAAAGTGCCCAGCCTGCGAAAGTACTGTGTTCCCCAAAGGTCGGCAGGCATCACAGTCCCATGGGGACTTTAGAAAAGGCACGTACTTGGTTTCTCTTCGTTGGCAGGATCCTGGTTCCCTAGCTCAGTGGTGCTGGGGGTGGGGAGGGGTGGTGAACAGAGAAACTGTCTCTGACTTTGCTCTTAGGTCTTGGCCGGTTGTTCTAATTCCCTGCGCTGCTGACCACATTTTGGGGTGCTACAGGAAAGAAACTGAGGGGCTGAAGAGGGTGTGCTGGCTGTCATTTCGCCTCCAGGTCCCGTGTGAGGGTTCAGCCCCTCACCAGGCCCCCTACGTGTCATGTGGAATGACAGAGTTCGCTGGTAGAGGAAGCACTCGGGTCGACTGGGCTGGGAGGAGGTTCTCCTTAGTCAGGGTTTTTGACCTTGGCGCTCTTGACATTTTGCAAAGAATGATTCTTTATCATGGAGGGTCAGCCTATAAACTGCAGGATTTCTGGCAGTGTCCGGCTCTCTAACCACCAGATGCCAGTACCACCCTCAGGAAAAGCAAAAACACTTCCAGATATCACGGACGCGCCCTGGGGTGGGGTCATTGCACCCTCACCTTCGAGTGAAAAACCACTGTTTTCATTCAAGTTCTGATATCTCATTAGCCTATTTGATTCCTCCAGGAAGACCAGGTCACTCCATGTTTTCAACATTAAAGTCAAATTATATTCCTACTATTTCAGACAATGAGGGATAACTCGGGTTTCGCCATGGGTTGCAGTCTGGTGTGTGTTTCCTAAACACAGGGCCCCCTAACGCGTGTCTGCACGCAGGTCACTAGCCATTCCTCGCTCAGCCTTTGGTTCGCAGTGAGCCCCGGGTTGCAATGACCAGCATGTCCGCTGTGCCCATCCCCTCAATACTAGGCTCTGTTGCCCGACACTCTTCCAGACCCAGGGGTGGCAGAGCAGAAAGACCAGACTGTACACCACTCCTCTTTGCAGGGAGTGTCAGAGTGAGGTCACGTGGCTGTGACGGGACCAAATCTGAGGCTGATGATATTGGATAACTACTGTAGACCCTTATAGGCCTTCTAATGAAGACATGCTGATTTTGTGTGTAAAAACACAGAGGCCTGGGTAGTTTAATTGATGTGTCAATGTCTCTCACGACAAGTTAGTGTTAGAACCCAGATTAAACAGGGCTCAGCCTTCTGACTCAGTCCATTTTTCCTTTTATTGCACTTTGCTGCCTTCCTTAATGCTGTGGAAACCATATATATTACCATAATGACTGCTAAAGAAGCGGGGTGGGTGGGAAGAAACCGCCGACAGGAAGTCCCGTATCTGCAATATCTGTTACTTATGCTAGGCAGTTAAGGCATTTTTTCATGATGTTTATATTCATCTCCTGAAATTTATACACGGAAATTAGCCTTGTGAGTTGTTACTTATAGACAGAATGCTGCCTACGAGTTCAGTGTGCCTTCAGATGGTTAGCTAAATGATACAACGCCACAAGTTCCTGCTCGAGCTCCTACTGATAGCTTTCAAATTGAATTTCATTTTGCTTTTTGGACAATGAATAATCGCAAAATAATCATGATAACAAAGTCTTTCTTTCTTTTTTTCAGAACAGACTTGCATTAAAAGTCAGGGATTTTGCGAGGGTCTGACCATTTCCCCCATATGCCTCTTAAATGCACAGCCAAACTTCAGAATTATTATTCACTTATTAATTAGCAGTGGCCTCTTCATTTTTCATCCCTATATCCTCTGTGGCCTGTCTTA
>PVJD01010948.1:0-49762 GCA_004026545.1 Mormoops blainvillei
AAAAAATATTAGGATAAAAAGGCTGGGAGATAAAGAAATGCTAAGAAGTTGATTGAGAATATCAGGGATTGGGAACCTCACTGTTATATTTGGAGCAGGCTTCATATTATGCAAGGTCTATCCAGAAAAAGTCCAGCCATTGTTAATATAACAAGAAAGGTGGCATGACATCAGTGTAACCTGGCAGCCAAGGAGAGTGGACTGGAATGTGCATGCATGAACAATGATGACTTCACTGTACCAGTCAGTGGGGGCTGTAGATGCTGTTGAGTGAGCATGTGTACTGTGTGGCCTCTGCATTCAAAATGACTGAATGAGTAGAGGGACAAATCTGCATCAAATTTTGCATTAACCTTGAACATTCCTCTGCAGAAACTATTCCGTTGATTCAGAAGGCCACAGCCACAGGCAACTGGTGACTAGCAGCTTCATCACAACAACGCACCCACTCATGTATCACGTCTTGTGCAGAGTTTTCTGGTGACACAGCAAATCACCCAGATGGCTCAGCCCCGCTACAGCCCAGATTTGGCGCCCTGTGACTTCTGGCTGTTCCCAAAACTAAAATCACCTTTGAAAGGGAAGAGATTTCAGACCATTGATGAAATCCAGGAAAACATGACGGGGCAGCTGATGGAGGCTGGGGGAACTGTGTGAGGTCTCAAGGTGCCTACTTTGAAGGGGACTGAGGCATCATTGTCCTGTGTACAATGTTTCTTGTATCTTGTATCTTCTTAAATAAATGTCTCTATTTTTCATATGTATGTGGATGGATATTTTCTGGAAAGACCTGTATAAATATTTCAATAGTTCAGCCTTGCCCAAACCTATCCGGCCACAGAACCCTTTTGTCATACAATTCCTATTACCATATTGCAGATCTGGTGCTCCAGGAACACTCTTTGGGAATGACTGACCCAACATCATCCTGACGATGTTCATAATTAACCTGTCTCCTCTGTCATAGGAAAACGAGGCCTAGGAGCTATATAACAGGAAAACTATTATGACCAATGATTGGTATACACAGATGAAAAGCAAGTTGGGGAAGGAGGGGGTTGCAATTTTATCAGATGTTTTCTTGTTGGAATAAGATGCAGATTAACCAAAAGCATCAACATGTTCATTATCATAGGAAGCCTTTCATATTTTCGTGGTTGCTCTGGACATGTGAAGGACCACATGATTTTCAGCTACTTTTGCATGGCATATTATCTGGCCTCCCTCCCACAGACAGTCATTATTTTTTCTTGATTCTTGAGTGAAATAATATCATTTTGTCATTACTGCAAGAGCAGGCTGTCTGGCAGTGTCACCAAACTAAAGACTCTTATGACAAAATGTGAGTAGCACCAGCGCACAGAATCGCAGGGCATGTGCAGTTCAGCGCTGTCTGCGATAATAAGTACAGGGTGTTGAACAAGGCTTAAGCCACCGATTAGCTGCTGACTGACATTGCCCAAACCACTTAACACTTGGCCGTGACTGCCTCACTTCTGAAATACGAGCGCAGGACTTCACTTGGTTCAGAAGGCCCAGGCAGCCCTAACAGAACCAGAGACGATATAAAAGTCTGCTAACTGCTCTGGCTTTCGAGTCAAACCAACGTGAATTTGAATCTGAGCTCCGCTACCTACTGTCTGCATGCTAGGACCAATTAAGGAACTTCTCTTTACTTGGGGATGATAATGACCCCCAATTATCCATTAATATTTAGTTGACCTAAAACATGAGGATTAAATAAAATTAGCTATCTTAAAAATATTTACAGCCTGGCACATGAAAAAAGATCTATAAGAATCTTATTATGATTATCATTAACTTCCTATGCCACTGAACTCTGGCTATTGTAGGTAACAGGTGGAGTCCCTAAAAGGGCCAGATTGGCCATAATAAGTCCACAGGCACATGTAGTGTGATACTTTGATCATGCCAGCCTGCACCATGTGCTGGAAATGTCTACAGTGAGATCATTGTACTACTTAAATCAGATGGTGGCAATGCCCTGCCTAAAACTCATTAATGGCTGCTGGCTGCATCTACACTAGAATACCGAATGCCTGCAGGTCCTGGTACCATCTGGCCCAGATTTCTCCTCCTTTCACTCACTCCTCAGGCCGTGCTGCTCTGCTGTCAGGATTGAGGTTCTGCTGCTGCCCATGCCTGGACTGCATTTGCCCTCATTTCTTGATGACCTGTTCTTTCTCATTTTTTTTTAATCCTCACCTGAGGATATGTTTATTGATTTGAGAGAGAATGGAAGGGGGGTAAGGAAGGAGGGAGTGGGGAGAGAGATAGAGAGAGAGAGAGAAAGACAGAGATTGAAAGAGAGGGAAACATCCACATGAGAGAGAAACATAAATTGGTTGCCTCCTGTATGTGCCCCAATCAGGGATCAAACCCGCAACCTTTTGGTGTCCGGGATAATGTTCTAACCAACTAAGCCACCTGGCCAGGGCCTATTCTTTCTCATTTTGCCCACCCTAATGGAAATATCACTTCCTCAGAGAGGCCTTCCTTAACCACACCATCTAGAATGGCTTCCCATTTCCTCATGAAATTATTTCAGTCCTGATCTTTTGGCTATGATGTCCTCCACTCCCCAATTATGGCATCTATGTCTATTAAGAGCCTAAAAGAAAAGAGAATCTTATTGGTACAGCTAAAGTTAGAGATTCATTCTTTGTCCAATCAGTTATGAGAAGGTGAAGTCATGTCATACAAACATGACTTGCCATTGTGGGGATGAGCTGGACAGATACCTCCCAAAACGTCTGAGCAGTGTTCAAGGCCTATTGGAGTACAGCAGAAAAATCAAGCTCTGAGCAAAAGCTAGAAACTTCTGCTCATTTAAAAGCAAGTCAAACAAAAACAAACTAAGCAGACAACTAGCAGAAGAGCAGAATCATAGATATGGAGATAATTTGGAGGGTTATCAGCGAGGAGGGGAAAGGAGGAGAGTGGGGGAAAAGGTTCAGGGAATAAGAAGCATAAATGGTAGGTGCAAGATAGACAGGGGGAGGTGAAGAATAGCATAGGAAATGGGGAAGCCAAAGAACTTATATGCACGACCCGTGGACATGAACTTAAATGGGGGTATTGCTGGAGGGAAGGTGGGTACCAGACAGAGGTGGGCAAAGGGGGAAAAATTGGCACAACTATAATAGCATAATCAATAAAATATACTTTAAAAAAAAAGACCAATTCAGCATCTCCTCCTCCTCATCTCCTATGAGGCATCCCTGACCCCCATGAAACCCCTTTCTAACAGTAATACCCACTTGCTCCTTTCAAAAAGCCCCCGTTCCGTAACTGAGGGTTGTTTGCTGTGCTGATGGTGATGATGGCGAGTCCGGCACTTGGTGATGCCATCACTGAAACAAACATTCTTTTCACTTCTGATAGAAAGGGAAAAATTGTCCAGGGACTTCATCTTCTCTTCTCTCCACATACTTTTGAAGTCACTTTTTAAAAAGACTATTTCATTCTAGTTTGGTTAGAAAATAATTAAAATTAAAATATTTGCATTTTCTAAATATGAAGCTCTGTATTACCAGAAACAGTTAAAAGAGTTCAAAGTTCTGGGGAGGATTTTGGGAGTGGAAAGGGTATGTGTTCCAGGAATGTCTGCTTTGGGGGCAAAATGGCTAGTTCCCAATAACCTATTATTTCAACAGATACCAATAGCCAATCCACTGCCTGGAAAACATTAAGTAACATTTAACATTTAGAATAAATTTTGCTATGGCATTTAAAATAATCTACATTTTAGAGGATGCCTTAATCTAAACTGAAATTAAAATCACATAATTCCATTTTTGTCCCAAACATCTTGAAGCTCTTTCAGTCTCCAGGAAGGGAGAGTAATCTAGTTTTTATATTTATATTGCTTTAATCCAGCTGCTTCCTTTTTGCTGAAGCAGCTGGAATTTCTCTCATTTCCAAAGATTTGCTTCAAAATTTGGCTTTTTTCCTTTTTTCCCCCCCTAGGCCTGGTATAAATAAGGACATGGATTAAGAGAATGAAAACGTAAACCAAGAGCAGCTATCTAAGGAGTTCTAAAGTCTGTTTCCATTATAAACATTTCTGGGACTCCAATCCATCACCAATTCCCCAGGAATGTTTAGATGTTAGATGGAAGGCCATTACAGCTGGTCTGCAGAAAGCAACCTGTGTCAAAAAGGATGGAGCTTTGAAGACACAGCAAGTTTTGTAAAAAACTAATTGTATATGTTGCTCAAAATAACAACCTTCATAACTTGGGTGATGAGAGCGAAGCCTATTTAAGTGTCACCGCAAGTCCAGCAATCCCAGAAACAGGCTAAGTACATTGCTCAATGAGGAACGGGTATTGCTATACTGGACATCCATCACTGACTTTTGAAATTAGGAATGTTTCTGAGGGCACTGAGGGATGTTTGAGAAGAGAAAAAGGTACTGCTTTCCACCTATTAACAATAATTACAGTGATTCCATAATTATTTATTAACAAATTATTACTGATATTTTATTTGATAGCTTATATTTAGAGGCAATTGGATTTCAATCTCAACTCTGCCACTTAATATAATAGCTATGGGACCCAGGAGTTACATAATAGCTCTGTGTCTCAGTTTCCTCATCTGTAGTGTGAGATTAATCGTATCTACCTCACAGGATTGTGTGAGGATTAAATCAACAGAATGCAGTACAGAATAAGTGCTCTGTACATATCAGGTCAGTTATTATTGAGTTCTTACTGTGTATTTCAGGTTATTTTGGCACTGAAGTCTCTGTTCATAATCACTGTTCTATTTTGCTATCCTGGATGATGGATGGTAGGTAAGGTGGGAGAGGCGGGTGGATGGATGGATGGAAGGTGGAGCAAAGGAAAAAATTAACAAATAGGCTCAAATCCTGTAACAGTTCGCTTTGGAATTTTTATCAAAAATTCAGAGTAAGAGATTTATAAACCATGCTCTCTCTAGAGAGGAGGGAATCTTAGAACAAATCTCATTTGCGTACTTCGTATCTCTTTCAGATTGTAATGTTTTCAAATAGGAAAAATTTGATTAAAATCAATTTAATAAAGCTTTGTTGAACTACAAGCGAATGAACCAAGAATATACCTTGGGTAATGAAAAATGAGAAGTTTGCAGAAGGTAATGGAGAGGGTATGTAACACAGCAGAGAGCAAGGCGGTGGTGGCTGGGCTGGGGGGAGACGTGGGTAGACGAGGTGACAAATGGAGTAGAGTGTGTCCCAATCAGCTCTCTCCTCTTCTCTCCTATGCTTTGGGTTCAAACACCCACAGAGTCTGAATGAGAACCTGTTGATAGTCATGTTCTCTGGGAAGCTGACTCTGAGACAGAATGTGATGTGCAGGAATTTATTAAAAGGGGCCCTGAGGACCCGCTCTGGTGGAAGGTGAGCTGTGAAGCAAGGCCCCACGGGATGCTCTGGAGCTAACATGGCCCATCAGGTTGGCCTGTGATGGGCTGAGCTGACTGAGTCTCTGTACCCTGCCTGAATCAGTCACCGGACGTAGGATGTTGGCAAGGCAGCTTTGCATAGCTGAGACTTTTCCTAACAAGGCCAGAGCTGAAGGCTGCCTGCGCCCGCAGCAGCTGGGGCAACGCTCCTTCCTAGGAGGGGGATTTGGGCAATGCACCTGGTTGTCCCTCACAGCCCTCAGATCAGTGTTTCTCTACCTGCAGTCAAACAACCTGAAAGGGGCAGATTCTTGGGACCTGAGTCCTACCTCCTGACCCAGGGTCTCCAAGGGTAAGGCTTGAGAGTACACAGTTAAGTAAACTCCATGGGTGATCCCAGTTCACAGTGAAGACTGAAAAGAGCTATACAGACGTGAAAAAAAAAGAAAAGCTTGCTGCCCAACCAGGCAGAAACTTGAAAAAAAATTTCCAATTTCTGCTACTAAACCCACAATGTTCAATGTAATGTACAAAGTAAATTTCTCCCTCAAATAAATTTTCCTCAGCTCCCTGGCTGCTCCTGGAAGAGGATTTTCCTCTGTGAGTGTGGATGCATTATCTGCAGCTGGCCATCCATCCAGTGTGTCTGCCCACAGATGCCCAGAAGGCTGCAAGGCGTCCAATACATCAGCGCTAGCCTGGCAGGCCCGATGCTGCAAAGGCTGATTCATTCCGCCAAAAAGGGCCTCAGGCTTGTTTCTGTCTGTCTTCCTCAGGATGCTTGTTGCTTCTGAATAGTCTGTATGTGAATAATACAATCCAGCTAAATCACTGCCTCCTACAAGGGAGCTCTAGGAGGCCAATGAATAAGCCCCCAGCTCCAAACCCACTGAGCAGCCAAATATTTGAAGGGCATTTAATCTCTCTCAACACTCCCCTTTCCTACACTTCACTGCTCATCTGAAACCCATCCTCTGGGCCACCGCCATGTTAGCCCCTCTTCCTCACTTCCTTCTGATAAGGTCTACGGCCAGCAATGACAGATTAACCTAAAGCTCTTAAGCCTCAACCAGAAGGTGAACCAGCCAGGCCAAATATATATGGGAAGCAGCAAAGTTTTCTTTCTGAAGAAGTAAATATTTATATTTGTCCATGTACATTAAGAGACTTAATGAAGGTCACATGCTCTGACTCTGTAACCTCACCTCTTGGAGTTGACCTAAGGAGTAAAAAGGATGGAAAAAGTACCAAGACGTTCCTCACAGGATTACATGCCAAACTGACAAAAATGGAGAAAAACGTAAATATGCTACAAAAAGAATACCCAAATATACAATATTATGTAGTTATTAAAATGTTTATGAATAGTTTGAACAAAGGAAAGCACTTTTATTTACTATTAAAGAACAGCAGGATACATATTGTTTACAAAGAAAGAATTCGAATGTTAAAAATGCCTAGAAAAGAAGACAAATTTACCAAAACTTTAACTGGCAATGTGTGTGGGTGATCAAAATGTATCATTTGCTTCCCTTTTGGGAATTTTAACTTTACACTCTAACTTTATACTTTAAGAAATAAATAAAACTTGAATAAATGCTCAAGTTTTTTAAGCCTCATTCTCTATGTTAGCAGAGGAGCCCATTAAAATGCACATTTCTAAATATGAAGATAGTGTTTGCTTCATAAAGATGCCCTGTCATGTGGAGAAGTAGACCACAGAAGTGATAACCCAGTAATGTAGGTGTCATCAGTCCACAGACATGGACAACGTTGTGCCTTTTTCCACTTAGGTTTCTAGCAGAGTTCCATTTGTTGCTAACCCTCAAAGAAACTAGCCCTTCTCTGTGACACATTCACAGCCACAAGCAACTGCCTTTGGGAAGCGCTCACAGCTGCCGCCAGGGTGCACGTGCTAGCAACAGACGGCTTGCTGAAGCCAGCTGGTCCTCCTGTATGTGCTATCTCCTCTGCTTGTTCTTTCACGGAGGAAAATAAAAACGAACTTGACTATATAATAATAAATTCACTTACATAAAAATTGGTGAACGAAATTAAAAGGATATGAGTTTTAAAATCAAGTAAGTTAGGGAAATGTGGCAGAAATACATGAGGATAATGTCCTTTATTAAAGGACAAATCAAAAAATGTTTTGAACATATCAAAAAGATTTATAGAAATCAAAAAGAAAAATAGACAGTTTGCACAGAAGTAAATAATAAAAACACATTAAGTAAGCAAGTTAACATTGAAAAATGAAAAGTGATTATTAATATCTAACCCTAGCAAGAGTAGAGAGAAACGGATACTCTCATAAACTGATGAAAGGAATGGAAATTGATACAATCCTTTTGGAGGTCTGCAAGGCAATATGTATTAAGAGCCTTTCATTTACACTCTTACACGATCTTGCTTTTCTAGGATTCCATGCTAAGAAAGCAACTGGAAATTTTTTCTGGTTATTTTATTGCTGGGTCACAAATATTCCAAAATGTAGTTGCTTAAAACAACAGCAACCCACGCTGTGCTCACAAATGAATGCTCTGGGTAAGGCTCTGCAAGGATGGCTCATCTCTGCACTGTGCAACATCAGCTGGGGCAGGTGGGCACGAAGACCCACTGCCAAGGCTGGGCAACTGGGGCCAGTAGTTACATAAGTTATGGTATATGTAGCCAATGGAATATTATATAATCATCAAAAACTATGTTTATAAAGAGTTTTAAATATTAAGGAAAATTCTTACATTACATAAAAATAATTATAGACAAAGTCTGCATAGAGTTGTATACAAAGGATATAAAAATGGTAATAGTTCTTTGTGTCTGCAAATTATCATTGGTTTTTATTTTTTGCTTTCCTTACATTCTTCTAGTATTTCTCTAACATCCCATAGAGGGCACATAAATTGGAAAGGGGCCCATAGATTAAAGTATCTGTTTTTAATGTGGTCCATTGTCCTGTCCTGGGCTCTGGACGGGAGCAGCTGGGAATCTGCCTTTATCCCTGTCTGTAATGTATATCCTTGTACAGTATCTGCTCTTAGCTTTAAACTTGCTTAGACTTCTGCCTTCCATGCTACCTCACTGCCCAATTCATTTCTTGGCTTTATAGATCTTGGTGTCTCAAAAAGGTAGCCACTTGGCTGTTTTGTGAACAGGTCTCCCCTGCTTGGAACCAGTCGGTAGCCACTGTGGGCTGGAAGGGCATGTTGAATAATGGTCATGCGTTGCTTCTCCCCCTTAGCAGTTGCTGGCCATGCCCTCCAAATAGAGGGCTGACTCTTGCTGTAACAGAAAGTGCTAGGCCTATTTATCCACCTCATTTCCTTTTCCCCTTCCATACCTCAGCGTACTATATTCCCACAAGCTGAAAACGCTCTTCCTCCATCATCCTCATCCATTGATAGACTTGACCAATTGTCAAGTAAAATGACAAAATTATCCAAGAGACCCCACCTGAGCTTCTCTCCCCCCTGAATGTTTAAAGCTCCTCTTTCTACCATAATTATGCTATTTAATATCAATACTTGTCTCTACATGCCATCCCCCTCTTTTCGACAACTCAAATTAGATGTGGCTTCCCTGACACCCCCCAAAACCTAACCCCCAACCAAAGTGATGTTATGCCCTTTCTGTATGCTCCTAAAGGCCTCTATGCTGACCCTTTCATTGCACATCACATTTGTAGAATTGCCTGTAATTCTACAAACTATCTCCCCAAAGACAGGCCTTGTCCTGATGACTATATTTATAGTAGACATGGCTTCCTCCAAGTTATGGCTCATGAGAAATTAGAGAAAGGCTGCTGTGAGGACTTCTGTTAAAAAGCAACATTCTTCAGTGGCTTATTCCTTCTCCTTTCCCTTTATTCCCTACCTTGAGTGTCATAATAGCTGGAGGACAGCAGTCATAAGGAAAAAGCCAGGAAATTTTCAGGGACAGGGGCACTAACATGATTGAGCCTCAAATCCAAGAGCAACTATCTATGGGCATTGTGTTACCTGAAAATAATAAAGTCCTATCTGTTTAAACCAGCAAACTATGGCCTTGGGCCAAATCTGGTCCACTTCCTATTTCTGTACATAAAGGTTTATTGGAATAGAACCATGCCCATTCACTTATATATTGCCTCTGCTGGTCTTACAATGGCTGAGTTGAATAGTTTCAATAAAGATCATACAAAATAGTTTAAATAGTTACTATCTGGCCCTTTACAGAGTTTGTTGACCTCTAGTTTAAGTACCTGTTGGTCAGCATTCCTGTTAATTGCAGGCAAGTGATTCTTCATTAATGTAATATCCCCAATACCTAATGCAAGACCTATCCACAGAAAATGCTCAATAAAAATGTGATAAATGGATGATGGGTCAATAATTTGAGGTCATTGTCTCTTCATTTAAAAAAAAAAATCTATGCCAGTGCCAAGCAGTGCCTTACATAATGGATGTGAAACAAATATAGATTTTTGCCTAGATGTAGATACAAAATATAACATTCAAAACAATTAGAAAACAATTAAATGCTAAACTGTGTGGACTCAAGTGTAACAGTCCTCAGAGAATGCTGAGCCCATTAGCCCATGTGTGTGGGCTAGTGCAGTAAAATTAATTTTTATGGTACAGCTGGGAATTTTGACAATTTTATTCTCTCTTCTTAACATAATTACAGAGAAGTAACACAACATTTGAGCAATAATGAAGGGTTTTTAGAGACATATTACTCATGGTGAATCCGAAAAACATCTCATAGCACTTCTGGTCCTAAGGATTTGACAAGGACTCCGGCAGCTTAAGAAATGTTATTTTACTGGATAGAACTGATGGAAGAGGAGCTGGCAGGGTAGGAATTCCAGACGGGAGGTGGAAAGGACTGGCACGAGTGTAAGCACAGAGATAGGAAAGGCCGTGGCACACAGCGTGCGGGGCCAGGATTAGCCTCCCCATTTGTTGCAGATGCTGTTTTCCTTCTAAGTAAGGACAAATATTGAATTCAGGATATTAATGGGATTGCTCACTGGATAAATACAATTATTCATCATCTCATATCTAGTGGTCTATTCTTTTGAAAGCATCAATGATTTTAAACCACAATGAACCAAAGAACTACAAGCTTATTTTAAGCTAATCTGCATTTAGTGTTTACTAAAATCATCTCTTCATGGGGTAGGCCTTCATCTAAAAATTCACGTAAATCCAACCATAATCCAAAACTCTTTCACATTTTGAAGTGATTTCTGTAATAAAGAGAATGTATTCAAATAAAGATTCCACTTTTGATGCACTACACCACTCATCTGTTTCAAGAAGACTGGGAGCCTAATATTAAAGAGATTATTTAATCATTATGCTATCTTCAACCAAGTTGTAGCCTTGCAACATGAGATATGGTTAGATATTTTCAATTGTATTGCATTCTATTCTACTCTGTTGTTTCTTTATGGGGAAAAAAAAATCCTGGTAACAACTCTAAATTGATTCCATGACCCAATAATGGGTTGAAACCTACACTTTGAAAAACACATTTTGGGAGGATATACAGTCCTAATTTATAGCTATTATCTAAACCATCCAAGTTAAAAACTCAATGACCTTCTTGCTCTATCCACAGAATGAGGACAACCTCTGCTTTCCCATGATGTGGTAATTCGTGCCATGGGTCTGGTAAGGTTTAGAGGGTTGCTCTCGTGTTAAATGTCCTTACTGCTAGGAGGGAAGGAAGGAAGGACTTTCGCTAACTGTAGGGGGAGGGGAATGAAAAAATCTCAGCCAGGGATTGCAATACCAGTTTTAAATCGACTCTGTCATTGGCTTCTGATGTAGCCTTTCTCTATTTTGCACAAATGAGCAGATGCCTGTATATTTTCCTCAGGAGGACGGAAAATGCTATCAGAAACGTTAAGGCTTCCAGGCATGAGAAGGATATGATCCGATTTCTATTGTTTTGAGATCACTCTGCGATTTGACACTTGAAATAGTCGAGATGTGTCTTGAGAGCACAGGTAGGATCTAGGTAGAGGAAGGTGGTGAGAAATGTGCTTCAGGTACAGACAAGGGGCACAGGCGACCTACGGGCAGGAGACACAAGGACTGGAGACCAGAGCACACACACCTCAGAGGCCTGTGAGTGATGCGACAGGGGAAGGACACAGAAGACCTGCCATGGAGCAAGCGGGGCAGGGGGCAAAGAGATCCTCGACAGAGGGATCAGGGCAGAGGGAAGGAGACTCTAAAAGGGGTCAGAACAGGGGGTACAGGAAACTCGGCGAGGGGGCTGGAAGAACAGGAGACCCTCTATAGAGTGGGGACAACAGAGGACAGGGAGCCCTCCGTGGAGGAGATAGGCATTATCCTAATTCCAAAACCAGATAAAGACACTACAAAGAAAGAAAATTATCAGTGAATATCCCTAATGAACATAGGTGCTAAAATTTTCAACGAAATATTAGCAACTCAGATCCAGCAATACATTAAAAAACTGTATGCCGTGATCAGGTGGGTTTTATTCTGTGGATGTGAGGTTAGTACAATATCCACAAATCAATAAATGTGACATGATACAATAAACAAAATGAAGGCTAAAAATTACACAATCATACCAATAAATGCAGAAAAAGCAGTTGATAATACCCAGTACCCATTTATGATAAAAACTCTCAGCAAAGTGGGAATAGAGGAAATATACCTCAATGTAATAAAGGCCACATATGACAAATCCACTGCCAACATCATACTCGATGGGCAAAAACTAGAAGTGTTTCCCTTAAGATCAGGACCAAGACAGGAATGTCCACTTTCACCACTTCTATTCAACATAGTATCAGGAGTCCTAGTCACAGCAATCAGACCAAAAGAAGAAGTAAAAGACATCCAAACTGGAAAGGAAGAAGTAAAACTGTCATTATTTGCAGATGACATGATACTGTATATACAGAACCCTAAAGATGTCACCAAAAGCTTCTAGAACTGATAAATGAATTCAGTAAAGTAGCAGGATACAAAATAAATATCCACAAATCAGTTGCATTTTTACACACCAATAATGAACTACCAGAAAGGGAAACTAAAGAAAAACAAAATCCTGTTTACAATTGTACCAAGGAAAAAAAAAACCTGGGAATAAATTTAGCCAATGATATAAAAGACCTGTGCTCAGAAAGTTGTAAGAAACTGAAGAAACTGAAGAAGATACAAATAAGTGAAAGCATATACCGTGTTCATGGATAGGGAGAATTAACATAATCAAAATGCCCATACTACCCAAAGCAATTTATAGATTCAATTCAATTCCTACCAAGATACCAATGGTTTATTTCACAGAAACTGGAACAAATATTCCAAAAATTTATATGAAATCCTGAAAGATCCCAAATAGTTTCAGCAATCTTAAGAAAGGAGAGCAAAGTTGGAGGAATCATGCTACCTGATATCAAACTATCCTATAAGGCCATAGTAACCAAACCAGCATAGTACTCACATAAAAACAGACACATAGATCAGCGATTATCAACCTTTTTCATCTCATGGCACACATAAACTAATTACTAAAATTCTGCAGCACATCAAAAAGTATGCTGATCTGACAAAAACTGGTATAATTTTGATTCATTCACACCAAACGGTTACTGTTGTCTTGGCTGCTGTCATTTTATTTGACAATCTAAGGGAAAAGAGGTCAGTGTCCCTGACTAAATAGTCAGGTATTGCACGTTTTAAAAATCATTGTGGTATACCACCATGCCTCACACAACACGCTGGTTGAAAATTGCTGATATAAATCAATAGAATAGAATAAAAACCCAGAAACAAACCCACACCTTTATAGTCAATTTTTGGCAAAGAAGGTAAGAACATACAACAGGATAAAGAAAGTCTATTCAATAAATGGTGTTTGAGAAAATTGGACAAATGCATGCAAAAATGAAATCAGACCACCTTCTTATACCATACACAGAAT
Organism: Mormoops blainvillei; assembly: GCA_004026545.1. Classification (NCBI taxonomy): domain Eukaryota; kingdom Metazoa; phylum Chordata; class Mammalia; order Chiroptera; family Mormoopidae; genus Mormoops; species Mormoops blainvillei. The sequence continues at coordinate 13,366 of PVJD01010948.1, forward strand.
AAACTCAAAATTGATGAAAGACTTAAATGTAGGACTCGATACCATAAAAATTCTAGAAGAAAACATAGGCACTAAGATCTCAGACATTTCTCATAGCAATATTTTTTCTGATATGTCTCCTCAGGCAGGGGAAACAAAAGAAAAACTAAGCAAATGGAACTACATCAAACTAAAAATTTTTCGCACAGCAAAGGAAACCATCAGCAAAATGAAAAGACAACCCACTGAATGGGAGAACATATTTGATGATGATACATCTAATAAAGGGTTAATATCCAAAATTTATAAAGAACTTACAACACTCTACATCAAAAAAACAATCAAATTTAAAAATGGGGAAAGGACCTGAATAGACACTTCTCCAAAGAGGACATACAGATGGCCAACAAGCATATGAAAAGATGCTCAACATCACTAATCAACAGAAAAATGCAAATTAAAACCACAATGAGATAGTACCTCACTCCTGTCAGAATGGTTATCAACAATAAGTCAACAAACAAATGCTGGTGAGGAGGTGGAAGAAGGGGGACCCCGTACACTGTTGGTAGGAATGCAGACTGGTGAAGCCACTGTGGAAAGCAGTGCATAGTTACCTCAAAAAAATAAAAATGGAACTGCCTTTTGACCTAGTGATTCCACTTTGGGAATATATCTGAAGAAACCTGAAACACTGATTCAAAAGAATATATGCATCCCTATGTTCACTGCAGTTTTTTATAATAGCCAAGATTTGGAAGCGGCCCAAGTGCCCATCAGTATGAGTGGGTAAAACACCCATGGTACATTTACACAATGGAGTCTTACTCAGCCATAAAAAAGAAGGAAATGGACCAGGGGAGTATTAAGCTAAGTGAAATAAGCCAGTTAGAGAAAAAGAAGTACCACATGATTTCACTTATATGTGGAATTTAATGAACAAAATAAATAAGCAAAATACAAACATACTTATAGTAAACAGGTTGACAGCTTTAAGAGGGGTGGTGGGATGAGGGGACTGGGTAAAAAGGTGAAAGATTAAGCAAAAAAAAACCTCATCAACAAAGACAATATGGTGATTACCAGAGGGGACAGGGGGCGGGGGATGTAGAAGTGAGTAAAGGGGGGATAAATAGGGAAGGAAGGAGACTTGACTTTGGGCGGTAAACACACAATACCATATACAGATGATGTATCATACAATTGTACACCTGAAACCTATATCATTTTATTAACCAATGTCACTCCAATAAATTCAATAAAAATTTTTTAAAATTCTCTACAGGTTTGATGGTTCTTACATCAGTGTTTAAAATTAAAAGGCTACTTTTACATATTAATTTATGAATTAGCTGGTTATGCTCTCCTTCCTATTTTCCTTTTGGGTTTTTGGTCCTTTGTTCCTCGATGTTTAACTATTCTTTACACACAAAGAATATATATTGCAAATATTTTCTAGTTTTTCAGTTACAGTTTTTTTTTTGATATGCAAAAACATTGTACTTTATGTAGTTAAGTTGCCACTCTTTTCTTTTACTGCCTATAGATTTTGAGGCATAATTATACTTTTCTGACACCAAGATTAAAGAGGAATTCACTCATGTTTTCTTATGGCACTAAATGGCTTTGTTGTAACATTTAGATCTTTGATGCATTTTAAGCTATATTGTGTGTAGTGTGAAGTATGAATCTAATTTTTCTTTTTCCAAGTGGCTACTAGGTATTCTAAGTTTCCCTCATTAACAAGTTCTTCTTTACCTTTGATCGTGTGCCAAATTTCCATACGAATTTTGGTCTATTACTGAGTTTTTCTTCTGTTTCCCTGGTCTCCTTGTCTATATATGCTCCAGTTCTTCATTGTTTTAATTATAGAGATTGTATGATATGTTTTAATGTCTGATAGGATTAGCTCACACTTATAGTTTTTCTTTTTCAGTATTTCCTGGCTATTCTTCTACATTTGGTTTTCTATAAGAATATCAGTATCAATTTATAAAATTCCATAAAGAAGGATATTTATACTTTATCAGTATTGTGGTACATTTAGAAATTAACAGAAAGAACTGACATCTTTTTAACGATGTGTTTCAATTACGAGGGGGGACCCCAAAGAAATGGAATTATCTTCTGGAGAGTGGGTCCCTTGTAATACAGGCTTTCCCTACTAGGCAAGTGTTCTAGAAACCCTTGTGTACCAGAGTACCAGCTTGCATTGCTGTGAGAGGCTGCATTCGGCTTCAGTGAATTTTTTTGGGTGACTCCATATGTCTGCCCATTTCATGGCGGGTGATTTACGAGTGCACCTGCCCACACCACGCTGGTGTTCAGCAGTTTGTGACCAAAAACGGCATGACCCCTGTGCCCCACCCTCCCTAGTCACCTGATCTCACCCCCCAGTGACTATTTTTTGTTTCCCCAGGTGAAAAAAGTCCTCAAAGGGAAACATTTTGCCGGTGTGGAAGAGATGAAACAAAAAAATAGCAGAAGCACTAAAAGGCATCAAAATCGACAAGTTCAAAAACTGTTTTGAGCAGTGGGGAAAAAATGTAAGTGTATTGCATCGAACGTAGAGTACTTTGAAGGTGACTGAAGTTTAAACATGTGAGAATGCACAATTTTTTATAAATAAATTCCAGGGATTTTGGACGGTCACCCCTCATATTTCTCTTTGAGTCTCTTGGGTTTGTCAAATGTAGCACCATATCATAGGCAAATTAAAATAATTCCACTCCTTCTTTATCCACTGTTACATTTTGATTTCTCTCCCCTAGTACACTGGCTAACCCTCTAGCAAAAGGCTGAAGTTTAGTGACTGCCGAGGCACTCAGGCCGCCCATTCCTCGTCTCAGCAGAAATTCCTCGAGTGCTTCCCCGTTAGTAAGATACTGGTTTTGTAACAAAGATATCTTTTATTATATTAAAAAAGTATCCTTTGGCTCATTTTTTATTGAATGATTTTATTATAATTACTGAATTTCATCAATTTATCATCATTGGTGGAAATAATCACATGATTTTCTTCCTCAGAGTTATTAATACGGTGTGTGATATTAACGGATTTCCTAATATTAAGCAAAACATAGAATAAATTCCACTTGGTCAGAGCGTATTATTTTCGTAGTACAGTGTTGAATTATGTTTGCTATTTTTACATCAATATTCATAAATAACATTGGTCTATAATTCATATTCTATTTGTAATGTACCAAAATTAAATGTGAATATTATATACACTTCATATAGGAAGTTAGGGAGTTTTCCTTCATTTTGAAACACTGGAACGATTTATTAGAACATTAAAACTACTTGGTCTCTGAAGATTTACTACAATTTCTCTTTGAAACCACCTGGGCCTAGTCCTTCCCTGGTGGGATAGTTTCTTAACAACTTTTCTCTATCCCTACTACGGAAATTGCACATGGCCTGTTTATACTTTCTAACTCTAGTTGGATTCATCTTGATCATCTATTTTCCTAAAAATTATCCATTTCACTTCAATTTTCAAATGTATTTGCATTGAGGCCTGCAGTCTATTAGTAATTTTAAAATTTCTTCTGTTTCAAAGGCTATTCACCGTTCGTCCGTTTTTATTTTATATATGTGCTTTCCCATTTCTTATTGATCGAGTTAGCTGGTTTTATTTATTTATTTATTTATTATTATCTGTGCGGTTAGTTCATGTTCAAGGTCTCTAATCATTTCAGATTTTTTTTCGTTTGGTTGGTTAATTGGATTTTGCCTTTGATTGTCCGGTTTATCAGTTTTTGCTACCATACTTTAACTCACACCTACTGCTTATACAACAGTCAATAAGTTTATTCTATTTTCTTCTTCCCTCTCCCTTTCTCTCCCACTTCTCAGTTGCTTTATTCCTACTTGGTCACCATATATAACACTTATACTTTCAGCTTCCACTCTCATCCCCACCATGTTTATTATTATTATCTATATTTACATACTGAAATTTTCACCTAAATTTTAGGATTTTCAGCAAAATACTTTGGCTGAAGTTTTCCCAGTCATCCTTTAGTTGGATGACTTGACAAGATTAAAAATTGACAAGATTAACCAAATAATAAATATCTTCAATTTATTTTGCTGTATAAATGTTATTCTAAAATTATATTGCTGATATTTTCTTTTATTTAAACTAAATTAGTGGCAAAGTGCCAACTCTGTCTCTCCTTTACACCCACCTCCCCACCCCCTAAAAAATCTTAAATCCCTGGTAATATCCCTTTCACCCCAGTAACCCACTTGCAAACAACGTCATTAAGAGAAACAACAACAAAAGCATACCACATGTCAAAAAAAAAGTCCTTCCAAAGACCTTTTAATAACATTCCCACTGGAGTATTTAGATATAATCAGTACTTAATACAATCTTTGTAAAACCTGTAGCCTTAATAATGATATTCATTGCTGGCATCATCCCCAGCCAATTGCAGTTCTATTTATTCATTTGATGTCTTAACACTTAGCTGAATTATCTAACCAAAACACCCCAAGAAAAAGAATAATTATATAAACACTTGGAGCAGAACAATTACAAAGCAAGAGCAGTTAGCATTTAGCCTGGTTAGGGAGCTAATCTGCATATGCATATATCCTGAGGTGCAGGCCTGGAGGCCTTTACGGTCTGTTCTGTTCTGTTCTTTGATTTCTGCAGGTTTATTAGTTTCCTTTAATTAGATGCCATAGAACGGTTTTCTCATTTAGGCACCAGCACTCATGCTCATTGACGCTAATTTCAATCCAGAGACATCTCCAGGAGCCTTGGAAACATAAGTGGGGTGTAATGTAGGACGCGCTGGGACGCCAACAGGGAAGGCAAGGGGGAGTTTGTCTGGAGTGCGCCTTTTGTGCCTGGGGGAGGCATGAGGTCTTAGATTCCATTCCTAAGTGGACCTTCAGCCACATGCCTGTTAGGTCATCAGGAAAACCTCCAGCATTTAACTGTAAATAAAAATGTCATGTGATTTTAGAAGCTCTTTTTACAGTTCTGGGTCTATCACTTCAACCTGAAAGGAAATCTTCAAGATGGAGCAATTTCTCTGACCGTATTTTCTCAATAAATTCTTTCACATCCTTCCTTTCCTCTTTTCCATCCTCTCACACAGAAACCATAAATATTATTTTCCTTTAACCTAATTGCTTAGGTTCTTGACAGCTTAACTCAGTTCCCGAGGAAGAAGTGCTTCTAATTCAGGTGTGCCTAAATCACTTGTTTGAAATATATGTTTCTTCAAGAACATTCCATTTCATTTCAAGTGAAAACCAGCATATTTCATGCAGTTTGATAAAACTAAAATTCTCTTTGGGAGAAAGAAAAAAATCTTGCCACCATAGAACACTGTTCTGCAATGTAAGGAACTGAATAAACAGTCTCAGGGATGGGTTATGCCGGAAGGTGATGCTCTTTATACGGGCCATGGAAGTATCGAGAGGTGTGTGGCTGGACCAGGCTCACTGTTCATCCCACCCACTAAATGTGCCCTAAAAGAAAGAAAATGAAAACCTTAAAGGCAGAGGCACAGTCCCTCGCCTTAATACCCCATGAATTTCAAGGACAGACATGAATAAACATACACCTTGATGAGGCACTTAGTGCACAAAGGGAACATAAATGACTCACCTCAATGATTCACTCTCATTCTCTCAAAAAAAAAATTTTTTTTAAACAGCATGTAATTTTAAAGGTCCAAATTATGACCAATTTTTCCATGCCACATTTTCAGAAATTCCTCAGTAGTTAAAAGTTCCCTGGGAGGAAGAATAGGATAGTAATCTGCTAGCATTTTCACATTGATGTACCTTATTCTAAAATAGCTCAAATGTCTGTATGGGTAATTATTCTCAAAGTTTTCTAACAGTGGGATTCTTAGCCCTCTTCTCTAGCATAGATGGAAAGAGGCCCATAAATGCACCTAGAGTGAACAGGATGTCTGAATCACCGCAACAGGAAGCGCAACCCAGTGGAAAGAACTGAATTTAGGACGGAAAAGGCAGGCATATGACACACGATGAGACAGAGGGGTTGTTGCCAAAAACCGGCAGGCTGAACAAAATGCCTAGAGACCTGAGGCCCATTAGACATTATACTAGATGCATCTGTCATGATGTGGCTCTCACCTTCACCCTTACAGGCCGAGGTCCTGGGGATTCAGAAATGAGTACATCCTTACTGATAGGTACACAATAATTAAAATCACAAAAGGCCAGTTTATGAAACTCCCGTCAGGCACGTGATAGCCAAGGAGGTTCGAGAGAGAGCCTGCACAAAACCCTTGGCATCTGCCACTGCGGTTGAGCCACAGCTATGCTCTAAACTGGCGCCCCTGCCAATTACTGAGCTCAGCACCGAGCAGGGACACCACGGCGTGGCAATTTCTGCCCCTTGCAGGCTCTGCTACGAAAAATGTACGAGAGCTCCTGAGTTTGGCAGATACTTTCTCAGAATTGCACCATAGTCTAAGACTCCTCCTACCCAGTTTCCTTCTTTTTCCCTCTCCTCTCACAAGCATGAGACCTACGTGAAAACTCTTGATGAGAAAAGAAATTCCCATCAGCGCTGGGAAATGGGAGGAAAATTTATCTTTCTCTGTCAGACTCAAGATAGAAACAAGTAAAAATTTTCTGTAAGCATTTAAAACCCAAGCCTGAACTTCCTTGGGTTTATAATTCAAATGTGTGTTGCCCAGAATTTTCAGATCAACAAACTAACAGAAATTAACTTCAGACTCAAGGTATCCCTACAGTGCTTGTCAAGAATACCCGCAAAGGCCACTCTAGAGGGGCCTGGCCTCAGCCTGAGGTACAGCTTTCCACCCGTAAATCCACACTGTGATGTAAAATAACAATACACAAAAAAACAATATGCCGTGAGCTGGAGACGGCACAAGTATTCTAAAAGCTGCCTGCTCGTATGACAATCTGAAAGAAAATATTTTTTAAAGTATGAAATTCACTAATGGAATAATGAAATTCCTAAGAAAAGAATAACACTATAAAAATAGACACTATAAAAAATAATGGATAATAAAATCCATGAATATGGCTGCAATAAAATTTAGCGGTAGAACTTCAGCTAATATTATGCAGCATTAAAGAAATAAAAAGTCGGAAAGCAAGGAACAGAATGAGACTTTACATAAAAAAATTAAAAAGTTAAACAAATCAATATAATGTCTCAAAATAAAAAAATACATAAGCATTGAAATTAAAAACCAAGAGACAGATTAGTATCAAATAAAATACAGTTTAAGAGAGGCTTAATAAACTGGAAGATGGATCTGAGGAAAAATAAAATGAAACAGAAATAAAGCACTGGAAAATATAAAAAGAAAGTTAAGAGGCACAGAAGAGAAATAAATCGTTCTAATTTACATTTAGAAGGTGAGAGGTCATTTTAAGGAAGTAACAGCTGGCCGTGGCCTGGAATGGAAAAAAGACATCTGGAATCATAGTGAGTCCCCAAAAGAATAAAGACCACTGAACCCACACCAAGACACTATGCAGTGAAATTACAGAGAACAAATGCAGAAAGAAAAACTTAAGGGTAACCAAGAAAAATAAAAAAGTGAAAACACCTTAAAAAGCAGCAACAATTAGATTGCCATCAGGTTTCTGTTGAAAAACAGGAACCAGAATAAAATCTTGGTAGAATGAATTTTAAAAATAAAAGTTTAATTTAGGCCGAAAATGACAAAGGTTTTATTTGGTATGCCCTGTTCCATCACCTAGTTATGTCCTCCTGGAAGGGTTTATGTCTATTCAGTCTCAGTGGGGAAAAAAGTCTCTTAATTTTCTGTCTGTCATTGGCAGAAAGGCAAGCAAAGCTCTGGTATACATGTATCATCCATCCAAGATCCAGGCCATAGTGTGGCCCAGGGAAATATTACTGCCCCACAGCAGAAAATATCGTTCTATGGCTAAAACGTCAGCATAAAGTACCTTAAGTTTATCTAATGATATTGTTCCAAGAATCAAGCTGAGATATATACAACATATCTTTAAAAAGATTTGTATTCAATAAGCAGAATGGCAATTAATTCTGATGATAATACTGTTGAAAGGATCTTCACCAATATGCTCTGAGCCCCTGTACTTGTCACCCAGACACGCCCCCTTCGACTCAGCAGGGATTGATTGCTGTGGTATGAAGACTGAAGATGAAACACAGGTAAACTGATACCAGACGGCCGATTAACTTCCTCTTCCTTGACAATGGCCAGGCATTTATGTGCGTAAGTGTACAGGCTAATTATAATTGGTTTTGGAAAGACAGACTCCAACTTAAGGAAATGGATTTTATGACTAAAATCCTATGGAACCTGCGGTTTATCTTCCCACACGGTATAACAGAGAGATTAGTTCTCACATCAACGTAGCAGACAGAAATCGGCATTGCCCAGAGTGAACGTGAACTAAAACACGTATTGCTGGGTACTGTGTCACTAACGTGTCTTGCCCCTAAGGTAGTGTCCATGTCCAGATCCAACGTAAAATGTTAGATCCAGGACTGCAAAATGAAAGGCCCTTTCTCCAGCCATGGCTACTCCTACACCATGCATCTGCCAGCCCTCCTGCTCCTGGACACTAAACCCCACCCAAACCCAAAGCCATGGGAGGTTAAAGCAGGCTGAAGGGTTACAGTAATATCTGTGTGGGCGAGGCAGGTTTCCTTTGTGGAGAAAATGTAGGAACACTTGCAAATGAAGAAGGAGGAGGAGGAGAAGGGAAAGAAAAACAAGGAGGAGGAGGAGAAGAAAGGAGGAGGGGGGAAGAGACAGAGGGAAGGAGGGAGAGGAAGAGGAGGAGGTAGAAGAAGAAGAAAAGAAAAACAGAGTAAAACAAGACAAGGTGGCAAAGCCAGGATAGTTCTATAAAATTTCTGTACTCATGAAAAGTCTATTAATTAAACTCAATTAAAATAATAATGTGTGAGATTTACTAAGTGTTTCAATGAATCAGGTGAGGCCCTGTATTAAATACTTTATATATATTATTTTATTCTCCTAGCTACCTGTAAGATAGGTATTATTATTATTCCCCCCATTTTATAGAGAGGGAGACTGAGGTTCATTCCAGGGCTAAAGAGCTAGCAAGTGATGGAGGCAGGATTTGACAGGACGAAGATGAAGTCTGGCTCCAGCTGCACATCGGCACGGTACGGCTTCCTGTTCAAGCCTATTAAGCTGTCAGGGAGAGTGATTATACACGGAATGTCATATAGGATTTAACTGATGCCAACTGTAACCTATTTGTGGTTGTTTTGATAAAGATTCCAATGCTGCATCAAGGCTCAATGAAAATGAATGCTGGGATCACTTAGCAATGTCTGTCACTGGTGGGAAAGTGGCAGAGTGACGATATTTGCTACGTATTTGCTGTCCCTTGAACGGTGAATTCTCAGGAGAGTTTATCTTTAATACTTGAGTTAGAATTATAAGAAGAAAAATAACATTGACAATTGCTGCCACTTCTGATTTATTTTTTAATGGAAAGATACCCATCTGTGATATAGAACTTAAAAATGGAATACAAGCTGCTAAATTGTTCTGTAGTCTGCAACAGTGAAGGTTACCTCAAATAACATTTCTTTCAATATTCCATAGTTTTTAAATGATAAAGAAGCAATAATCCAGCAGCAGAGACAAAATGAAGTGGTTTTTTTAAAAAAAGTCTCATAACTGTCAACCAGCTGGTAGGAGTCTCATGATTCAAGCACCCGGATGAATCGATCCCAGTTTCCCACCGACCCAGAGAAACCCAGGAAAAATTGTGTGTAAGTACAGGGTTGAGCAGAAGTAACACCACTGAGTGTGTTTGGTAGGGTACGTGAATGTTTTGCACAAAAGGGACAGCAATTTGAACATTGCATCTAAAATGTCACATGGTGTGCTTGAGTGTGACATTGTGATGTTACAGAATCACATGCTTACGATTTTGTAATAAAAGATTTGGTATAGGTTACCAGCGCATAAAAAAGGGGCATTATTTGTGCCGGACCCTGTATCTCTGACCACTTCTCATCACTGGGCCAGCAATCACCATGGCCCAAGCCGTCTTTTCTCTCCCCAAGTCTCTCACCTGGGTGACTAATATTCCCCTACCTGACTTCATGGCTGCTACCTTTAACCTCTACAGATTCTAGCACAGGTGCTAGAATGATTCTTGTATAACATAAGTCAGATTCTGCCACTCACTCCTCTGCTCAAAGCCACCCAATTGCCACCTCATATTAGTCAGAGTAAAAGTCCAAAGTCCACACATGGCTTGGGAGGCTGTGTCCAAGCTGCCCTCCTTTCCCTCCGTCTCCACCTCACCACTGTCCCCTGCCCCTCCACTCCCATGACACCAGCCTTTTTGCTATTTTGCTAACATGTGAGGCTGGCTCCGTCTTACGGTTCCATTTCCCACTTATGGCTCCCTGTGCCTGAATGTTCTCCCCCCAGCTCACTCCTTTACCTCCTTTCTCATCTTTGCTCTGGTGTCCTTTGTTCAATGAGGGCTTTCTAGTTAAAATTGTAACTCCTTACCCTCTACCTTATCTTCCCTTCTTTGCTTTAAAAAAAAAAAGTCTTTCTCCATATCACTTTTAATCATCCTTTTTGTCTGATTTACCCCTTCTCTCTACTCCCACTAAACTATAATCTTCATGAAGGCAGGGGCATTTTCCATTTTGTCCTCTGCTATATGCCCAGTGTCTAGAATTGTGGTTGCCACTTGGTAGGCACTTCAAAAATGAATGAACGAGTTAAGCACACACACTCCTAAGTTCTGTGTCCTGTGAAAGGGGTGAGGGGGACAAAAGCACATTTTCCAAACATTTTTTATAGTAGATTCAGGACTCAGAAAAATTACTAAATGTAGCTCTATGTGGGAACCTTTTTTAAGTTTCTTGATAAAGATGCCAGTTTCTAAAAGCCTTAGTCCCTGAGACTCCACACTAAAGCTCTCAGTCTGCAGTGACCAGAAGAGCACATTCTGTCCTCATTACTGAGCATGCAGTCGAGAGACATGCAGCATCCGCTGGGAACTTGTCAGAAATGCAGACCTTGGTTCTCATGTCAGAACTAATGAATCATAATGTGCATTTCTACACGACCACCACCCTAGATGACTTTATGCACGTGGAAGTCTGAGAAGCATTATCCTGTGTGACGAGTTTCCAGCAAAGGGCTCCGAGGTCTTATCAGTGGAAGCATAAGCCAGGTTTTGGGGTCCAGGAAGCCCAGGTGTTGCCTGTTCCTAGAAAACAGAGCTTAAAAAAAATGAAAACAAACGGAAGGCTGACACGTAGACAACTAAGTCCTGTATCAGCAACATGTGAAATTACCTAAGTTAAAAAAAATTATTGTTTTCAGTATGCACAAGGAGACCGGTGCCTGAGCTCTTGAGTTGCAGGCCCTGGAATACATCACGTTTTCTTCTTTGGAGCCCAGATGACTCATCTGTTTCGATGGGTAGGAATACAAGCCCTGCCTCCCTTAAGGATGTTTTCAGTTTCAGATGGGATTATATTTGTGAAAGTTCTCTGAAAAGACAATTGTGCTTCATAAAACGAGGTATTATTTAAGCATTAGTATTTACTTGCCATTCCCTAACACATGCTTGGCTCATGCTTAGTGAGATGGACTCATGCCATATCACGATTTGCATTTGAGGACCAACTGTTGTTTGTTCTTATACTAGAAGCTGTAGCAGCTAAGGTAGGACATCTTCCAATTATATGGTTTTGCTTTTAATTATCTTGCAAGGCACCCACTCAGCAGGTTTCCCCTTGCCACTAACAGAATTATAAGAAATAACTATCCTTTCTTCCTGAATCACTACAACCATTAGAACTGAATTCTCCCCAGAGAACTCTCACCCTCTTCCTATGCTTCCACCACCAGGTCTCTAGTGAAACTTTCATCGCTCCACTGTGGGAGGAGCAAAATAGTTCTGTTGTCACCAAGAAGGAAACTTCTCACGACCAGAAAAAAACAGCTGTCACCCATGGATCAACAGGCAAACTACAGCTTGAGAGGCACATAGTGGCTATGCCGAGGGACACGCTGTCCTCATCTATAAGCACTGACACCTGTTTTCTGGGACATGAACTCCTGCTTATAAGGTTTTACCCAGTCAGTCCTACACCCCCCAGCCCCCCCAGCGCCCCCGCAATTGCATGTTTGCCTATATGCTGCACCATCAATCAGAGCCAAAGTGCCTGGGCCGGCCTCTTCTGGCTCCCCAGCTCCCAAGACCTAGTACTGAGCACCAGCACGCTGGTCTTTCTCGTGAAACGGCACACGCTACTCTTGCCATGTCCAGGTGCTGTCGTTAACCTACCATGTGTGGTCATCCTTTGGGAAGCTGAACAGTTCCCAGGCTGGATTTGTTTTTTTTAAAGACATGTATACTGAAGTATAATAAACATATAGGAAAGTACATGAGTACTTTTTATGAGTCAAAAGAAGTTCAATAAATATTCAGAGTGAACACACCTGCATAATGCCCATTCAGATGAAGAAATCAAACATTTCCAGCATCGCAGAAGCCCCTTCACGCACTCTCTCAGTCACTAAAATCCCGGAGATAAACACTTGCGCCTCCCAGTCATTACCCACCTCCCCTAAGGAAAGATTTTCTTGACTTTTAATACTGTAGATTAGTTCTGCCTCTTTCTGAGCTTTATATATGGAATCATGCAGTATGTGCTCTTTTCAGCTTGCCTCCTTTTACTCAACATGACATTTATGACATTTATCCATGTTGTTACGTGCAGTGTCTTTTTTATTACTACAAAGTATTCTATTGTATGAGTATACCACTATTTTTCTACTTTTGATGGACATTTGATTTCCAGTTTTGCTCTATTACAAAGAATATTCCAGTAAGCATCCTTGTGCACATCTTTGGTGAACATGGTGTACACATTTTCTACTGAGTATCTAACTACGAGTGAAATAACCGGTTGAGAAGGTGTGTGCCCCCCTTCAACTTTAGCAGACGTGGAAGTTTTTCCAAAGGCATTGTGCCAATTCATGCTCCCATCAACACTGTGTGAGAATTCCAATTGTCCAAAATCGTTACAAACATCTGGCATTGTCTGTCTCTTTCATTTTAGCCATTTCATTTATTCTGATATGGATAATTCCCCTGATGACTAATGATTTCCAGCAGTTTTGCATATGCTTGTCAGCATCTGGGTATTTGTTTTTGTAAGTGCCCGTTCAAGTCTTTTGCCCATTTTTCTATTTATGAGTCTTTTTTTTTTATTGACATGTGGGAGTTTTCTATGTGTTCTGAATATTTGTACTTGTAGGTAATTCAAAAATCTCCCTCTCTCTGTGATTTTCCTTATTGCTCCCTGAATAATGTCTGTGGATAAAGAGAAGTTCCTAAGTTCATAGAGTGAAGAAATCAAAACTTCCCTTCATAATTAGTGCTCTTCTGTGCATTCTGTAAGAAGCCTAGCAACTGATATTCTTTCTTTGGCAAAATTGCCCCCACAATAGCATCTGTTAATATGAAAGTTGCTCAAAATAGCCAATCTTTTTATCATCTGTATGACTGATTTCTCAGGTTCTTGTTGAAATTTCTGGCTGTTCTGAAAGCTTGGCCTAGAGCTGGCCTGGACCTTTAAGTTATCCACAGACAGAAAACATACTATATTCACAAACTGTTGATGTACTACTCATCTTTATGTCTTCCCATACATGTAAAAGATTTATCAACATTGGCTTGAGAAATGCAATCTCAAAAGATCCCCAATGAATGAAACAAGAGTCCTTTATCCCTAACCAAGAGCTCTTAAGAGTAAATGGCTTACACTTCTTCCCAACCACAGGGTAAATAGCTTAAATCACCCTACTCAGGGAGATAGATAACAAAAGTCCAATTAGTGCCATTCATGCCAACCTCACCCAAAGACTGATGAAGTCAGAGGAAGGAATCTCATTTTGGTGCATCAGCATAAAGCTGATGAATATGCTATTGAGATCCTCCCCTAAGATTTCCCCTAAACTCCCAGGCTTTAAAATGAAGGACCCAGCCTGCATTCTCCCTCTCAAGAGTGCACCCACGTGGTTCCCTTCCACCTCTTCTCCCCCACCTCCCAGGTGCGTTACCTTTGCCTTTCTCTCTCATAAGCTCCAAGGGCCCTTCTTTTGCTTCTGTTAACTTGTTTCCTGAACCTACGCAGCCCAGCCGGCTCACTTCTACTACCTCTGTAACTTTCTAAATAAACTTTTTCAATAACTTAGGGGGAAAAAAAGAATTCTTTAAAAAATATCTACTTAATACTTAGCAATCAATTTGGTAAATAAGGGCAAAACCATTATGTTTAATTGTTGCCTTATAAAGAAAATATTGATTAATATGAGACTGTTAGGATCATTAAACACCAGAGATTACTTAGTCATTTCATTTAGTAAAGAAGGTCCTATTCACAACAAAGAAAGTCCTATTATTATACATATTTTATAGATGAGAAATTTGAAGCACAACTATAAGAAATTAGATAATTCATAAAAGTCCATAGCCCAGTGCATGTCACATAACAAAACAGTCAATAAACCTTAGCTGTTTTTGTTGTTGTTATAAGTTCTTTATTTTGCAGTTGTAAAAAAATAAGGCCCACAGAGGTGTAGCACCTCATCTCTCCTCACATGATTTTCTAGTTGCAGAATTAAAATAAACCCCATACAGGCATGTTCTCAGCAAGGGATCCTTTCTATTAAAGTACACAGTCTCTCAGAATTACCAGCCTAACATAGTTCCAAAGGATATTCACAGGGGAAATGGATTCATAAACATTTAATAATGAGCCGGGGTTATGACTTTATATTTTCATTTTTATCTTTACTGTGCTTCTAATGATTTGATCTTTTGTCATTAAAACAGCATTCTTTCTATTTTTCAATTAAGATCTTTTTTTTTGTCAAATATGAATGCACCTTTTCCACCAAAAGAGTATCATGAGTGTTTCATTTGCCTTTTGTTGAATAACATACTACCCCAAAATGTGGTAACATAAAATAAGACTCTAAGGGTCAGCAACTTAGGTTCTGGGTTCTTCTGATCTCACTGGACTCACTGACACATGTGCGCTCGACTTCAGGTCAGCTGCACTGTTCTGCTTCTGGGGGATGATGACCTGACAGCTGCTGGGGTGATGGAGCCCCTGGCCATGTGTCTAATTATCCAGTAGACAGTCTGGGCTTCTCCACATGGTGGCTCCGAGAGCACGGATGGAAGTGTGCGAAGCCTCTTGGGGCCTACGCTCAGAAACGGCAAGTTTGCTGCACATGCTGTTGGTCAAAGCGAGCCACAAGTTGTTGGAGGAGGTCACCTCGAAGGCCTGACTGCCCGCTGACCCGCCAGCAGGACCCAGGCAGACAGAGGCTCCTCACCCTGCCCCTTTTCCTCAGCCTGTAGTGAAACAGTAAATGATATAGGAAGGTAGACACAACATACGAAGGTCAAAAAGATTATATATGGTGTTATTCTCTTTGTATTTTTTGGTATAACTATTTTGGCTTTACAATCAAAGGATAGACACCCTTTGACAATAAATCTGCCAGTCTTTTCACCTGCTGCAAATGTAGCATTACAAAAATATCACTCCGGATCTACCTTCAGCAACATGGTGTTATCTCAGAACTTACAAATCTCACGTAGTACTGTGAAGCAGTGTTTGATCTTAAAGCTCTACAATGAGTCATGAATCTGTGCTTGCCAGTCACTTGCTGTTTTAACACTCCAATAACTGGTATAGGCAGTGCAGTTTATTTGGAATAGAAGTCATAAAATGTTGTTAATAGGTCTGGCTTTGCCACGTTCTGCTTGAATGACTTGGGGAAATGAAAAAGGAGATGGTGATTTTCTTCATTTGTCAAATGAGGCTACAACTGCTTGAAACTCCTAGACAGAAAAAACTGACATTGTCTAATTCAACTCTGTGTCTCAACCTCACCTAGGGATATGTTACATGTGTGCAATAAATGGAGTATCTGCCTATTTCATGGAGGTGTTTTGGGGAGCCATGGAAGATGTATGGAATATTCTGATAACTGCACCATCTTTCTGCAAGCAAGTTTTCTGTAAGAAGGGCAGACAAACCAGACACCACGCACCATATCATGCCCTCTCATAGTCACCTACCTATTACCCAGAGCACTTGGCCACCTGTCCCAACCTCTGTGGCTGCAGTGGCTACCAGCTGGGTGGAGAATCTGACCATCTTCACAGGGGCACAACCCCCAAACCTCTCATCACATGTCACATCTCCTCTGAAGTTTCCTGTTGGTGTGGTAGAGTGAAACTCTATGGAACCCAATTGGAAACCACACAAATCCAATCCAAAAGTACCTAAGAGTTAACATATGGGGTGAAACTCTGACTGCTGGACAAAATCTCCTCCCTTCCGCCCCAAACAGATTATCCTGAGAAACAGTCATTTATAGAGTCGGCACCACTTGATGCCATCGTGTCAGATTTTCTGCCTTCCTTGCTTTACTCCCCTTTTCCCTCACTCCTGCCTTCTAGGATTTCAGGTCCCCTCAGGGAGGACCCTAAAGGGAGTGGTTAAGGAAATCCTAGTGGGCAGAGGTGTGAGGGGTACGTTTGATCCCTTATTCTGCATGGAGAGAAGAATGGGCTGAAGTGTAGGTGTACGAGGAATTCTGGGCAAGAGCAAATGAATTGGCTGGTTGGCCAGAGTCCCAGAAGGAGCAGGTTAGAAGACTAGGGAGAAAAAGGTCTGTGTAAGAGATATAATGATGCACACATGAGCATGACAAAAAGTGTGCAAACTTTATGTGCCATGTCCTATGGAGGGCACTAATCCCAGAGGGGACTCTCACAAACCAAATGCGTAAGAATGACTTGTCCAGTGGATGTCGGCCAGGCTGTCCCCTAGACCATCTCAGGCTGACACAATGGAGCCATGAAAAGAGTGACCATGGGACAGCAAGGGAGGCTGTGTGAGGACCCCACAGCATGGACTCCCTTCTCAACGAGACTAGTTTAGTTCTACTAACAATGAATGTGCAAACTGCCAGCAGCAAGGACCCATGCTGAGCCCTCCTACGGCATCATTCTGGAGGGAACAGCCAACCGTTTAGTAGCAGGTGGATTATATCAGATCTATATCACCCTAGAGAAGACAGTAATTTATCCCAACTAGAATCCATATCTACTCTGGATATAGGCTTGCCTTTTCTGCTACAGAGCCTCTGCCAGTTTCACCATCCAAGGGCTTAGAGAATGTCTGTTCTATTGCCATGAAACCCCATATAACATTGCCTTGGATCAAGGGTCCAATTTTTCATTAAGAACACTCAAAAGTGGGTACATGACCATGACATTGAAGGAGCCTCTGTGACTGATTAGACTTGTATCTCCCGTATCAGAGAGGGCATCTTTTTGTAGTTTAGGAGTCACATATAATGCCTCTCCTCATGCCTCCATCAAGTACAATACTTCCTGCCTCCTGCCCAGGATTTCCTGTTGATACCGAGATGAGATGCTGCAGAGCCCACATATGCCCATCCGAGAAGTTCAGAAAAATTAACACCAAGTTTCCTTCCTCTCCAGACTCATTTCCAATTTCTTTCCCTCCTGTTTCCCGGGGTTGCACTCCCTAATAAAGAAGTAGCACATAAGGCCCTACTTTAAGCTCTGATTTCTGGGGGGTAAAGAAAAAAGACAGGAGAAGACAGAAAACAATTAGCAGGCACAGCCGTGGTATTCATACCACGGGAGAGAGACTTGTGTGGTAGGCAGCAAGGCTTCTATAGATGGTAAGATACAGCCCACTTTTCCAAGAAAAAAAAGGAGGGGAAGGTCTTCATGAACCTCCCGGGGTCCTGGTCCAATGCCAAAATTAAAGCAAAGGGTAGCCTAGTGATAAGCAAATGTACAGATATTCCCATAATCCCTTTCTTCTTCATCAGCCTTAAAGTGCATCTTTCCTGTTTTGTTGGTGCTGACCCCATCTTCACCCCCAAGGATGATTATGAGATCAGTCCTGGCCCATCAGAAGTTCCCTTTCCCTGAAGTACCATAATTGCAGCAGGGATTAGTCTCCGATGGGAGCCAAGCCAGACAGGACTGTCTCCAGGATCCTTCTACCAGTTGTTTTTAAAAATATTTTTCTTTCTGCTGCGAAACTGAAGCTAAGAGGATGTTGGCAGGCTAAAGGAAATAAAGATAAGAGAAGAAATCAATGAAAAAGAGAACAGAAAACAATTGGAAAGATCAACAGAACTAAGAGCTGCTTTCTTGGAAAAAAATTAGCAAAACTGACAAATCTTCAAGTAGAGTAAGAAAAAGAGAGAAGACTCAAATAAAATCAGAAATGAAAGAGGAGGCTTTGCAACTGATAACATATAAATATTATACAAAGGATCATGAGACTATTCCAATTATATGCCAACAAAGTGGATAACCTAAAAGAAGTAGATACAAAAACATAATGCTTACCAAGACTGAATCATAAAGAAATAGCAAATCTGAAAAGACCAATAACGAGTAAAGGGAGTGAATCAGTAATTTAAAACTTTCCAATAAAGAAAAGTCCAGACCAGATGATTTCACTGGTGAATTTTACCAAATGTTTAAAGAAGAATTAAAACCAATCATTCTCAAATTCTTGCAAAAAACTAAAGAGGAGGAAATGTTCCCAAACTCATTTTAGGAGGCCACCATTACCCTATTATCAAAGCCAACAAGAAAACCCTGCCATTTGCAACACCATGGGTGGACCTAAAGGGCTTTATGCTAGTGAAATAAGTCAGAGAAAGACAAATACTGTTTGATCTCCCTTGTGTGTGGAATCTATAAAAGCCAAATTCCTGGAAAAAGAGTGGAGTGGTAGTTATTGGGGGTGGGGGTGCAGAAACGGGGGATGCTGGACAAAGGGTATGATCTTTCAGTCATAACATGAATAAGTTCTGGTAAAAAAAAAATCACAATGGCAAAAGCTATGATCAGTAAAATTTGTTATGCATAAAAAAATGTGCAGTGAACCCAATCGTGAATTGATCCCAATGGAATATTTCAGAAAATTATTAAAAATAAAATAGGTTTGAATGGAATAAAAAAAAGAATGAGGTACTTCTAAAAATGCAAGGGAACCTATAGAATAAGAGTCAGTTTGTGATCATTAAAAACGCCATATATATTAAAATTCAGTATGTCTTAGAAGATAACATTTGAACAAATCTCCCAGGGAGACAAGTGGCAAGGACTGTTCTGGAGAGAAGCCACTGAAATGCCACCACGCAAACTGTGCCAGCAGGACCAGCCCCCCAGGGCTCCATATAAGTTGAGTCCATCCTAAAAAGTCTGAGGTAGACAAAGCCTTTTGAGTTTTTGTTCCTTCCACCTCTCACGCAGCAAGTGCCAAAGCACTCTAATCAGTGTGACATTTTACTTCATTAGAAGGAAGCTGAATGCTGTATACCACGCATCTCAATAATCTGTTCAGTCTACACAGCCCCGAAGCAGGTTGGAGGGAGAGACCCCCAAATGTCCCAGTTACTGCACAATGTGCACTACAAAGCAAGTGGGCATCTCCCCCTGCACTTCCTGATTCCAGTCGGCCCCAAAGGAATGATTTAAAAACATGGGAAAACATAAGCCTCTGTCTCCCATCACTGCTGAGTAATGACCACTTCGGTCACGAAGGAGCCTGCTCCGATAAGGAGACGCCCTGACAGGAAAATGCGATGTTTCGTATTCATGCATCTGCACTCTTGCAAATGCTTTCTTGGCACCATCATATTTTGTATGATTAATTTTCCACTAGATTTACAAAGCAGTAAAAATCCCGCTTTATAAAAGTTTCATGTGTATTTTCTGAGTAACTTCTGACTCCAGATGCTGACATTATGCCTTAATTTTCAGCAGCGGCGGGAGTTACCTTCTTCAGGGGGACATTTTTAGTTGTATATTGTCTTTGCAACATAACTATATGCTTTATCAAATTTCTTTAGCAAAGCATATATTGGATATGCATTATAATACACTGAATCTTCAGGCTACTGTGGTCCTCCTAACCTTCCCTATAGAAAGGACAACGAAAAGCTCAGGATGTCCGTCCTCCAGCCCAGGATGCACAGAGCAGGCTGCTGGAGACCCGCCGGGGCACAGTTCAGAGTATAAGCAGGACGGCTCTGCGGGAGAACGGCACGGCACGGAGCTGGGCTTTCTGTCTGTTGCCAGAACACAGAATTATCCCTCTTTTCTGAATCCGAATTAGGGTCATGAAAAGTGACAGAAACATCAGAGTCCTATATTGAGCGGAGAACAAGGAGGTAAGCTGTATACAATAGGTGTTATGCAGGTATATATTAGGAGGCACTATATATTTTGTACACTCTTTGTAGATGGTAAGGGTTGTAAAACAAAGCCAAAACAGAAATACAGCTCCTTCTCGCATCTCGCTAACCCGCTCTGCCCTCTCCAAACACACATACGCAAACAAGAGATCTGATTCATTATACAGAAGATGGCGCCTGGGCATCTATATCTTCTAAAAGTTCCCCAGTGATACTGATAATCCAGCTAGGGGACCTCCTGTCTTAAGTGATCTTTTAAGTCTCTTCTAGGGCTTTGGTAGATAGAAGATAAGAGCCAGGATCTTGAACTATAATTAGAAAGTTAAGGCAGAACAAGGAAACATAAGCTAAGTATTATATAAGCTATATGAACTATATGAGTATCATAAGCAAAAGATCTAGGAATGTGAAGGTCCAGAAGGTCATCACTGGAGGAGGAAGACTCTGAAATGAGTCTCAGAGAATTTTTAGAATGTGCAACAGCAATAGAGGTGGTGGCCACTCTTGGAGAGACAGAAGAGCACTGAAGTGGGTGTAGCAGACCCTACAAGACATGCAGGCCATACTAACTGTAAGCTCTGCCGGCTTGGTCTTGACTCAATAATTCTCCCCTCTGGGGGGCTTCCACCCAGGTTTGCTCACCGTAAGATCTCCTGCAGTGGGAGAAGGGAGCACCGATGAGCACTCTGCCTACTGCATTGACGTAGTCAGCCTGGGGTATCTCCCAAGGTCAACCTCAGATTCAGCCTCTTCCATAAAGCCTTCTCAGACCAATGCAAACTTATTTTTTCCCCTGCTAACCTCAGCTAGAGACTAATGCACACACCTAATCCCACTCCCTTATATTATAAAACATCATCCTGAAAAGTTTAGTTGCTTGCCCAATGTAGAAGAAGTGAGAGAAATAGATCGCCGGTCTTTTATTGACAGACCAGTGTCCCCGCATCACTTCACCTTTCTTTCTTGCTGAAGGGACATGGCATCAGTGCTTAATGTCTAAACCCATGTCTTCTAATTTTTATTATCATCCACAGAGTCTAGTGCAGGATGAGACACACAGAATACCTAATAAATGCTAGTGAGATGGAAGCCAATTCCCTCAAGTGTTGATTGAAGAGTAGAAGGAAAACAATATTGAAAGAACCACCCAGATGAATGCCCTCCGCAAAACTCTCCCCAGACTCACTGTGTTCTCTTTCCCTTTATGCCTCAGAAAGTGCCCCCTGGAATTCTCTCCTGCCCATCCTTCTTTCTTCTCACTGACACTTGCAAATAACGTGCCTCACAGCTGGACACCCCCTTGGAAAGTCATCCTGGTTTAGTGTCCCTGCTCTATATCCCCATAGCACCGTATGCTTATCCCAATCAAAGAACAAGTTACACTGAATGTTCATCCTTCCAGCGGGACTGTGAGCCACTTGCAGGGAGGCACCCTATCTTTACCATTTCTGCCTCCCCATGATCTAACTCAGTTCCCAGTAGAGTATAGAGCCTCAGTAAGCCTGGAGTGAATGAACTGCTTTCTTCTCCCCATACCCAGAAGTTCATATTATGATGTGTGCCTTCCACTGGGTCAGAAAGTTATTCATGTATGAGATAAATATGACACAGATACTACTAGGGAGAGGGTAGTAGAAAATTGTAGGTGACCCGCTTAAAGCATTTGGGCTTAGTAAACTAAAACAAAAATGTATACTTTCTCAAGTACAATTTTTCAGCTCTGTATTTTTGTTTTGTCAAATTATAGGTAAAATATGATTATAAAAATGTTTCTAGGTAGAGTGGTGACATATCCATACAATGGAAAGTTATTTGACAATAATGCGAAATATTGATGCATGCTACAATATGAATGATCCTTGAAAACATGTTAAGTGAAAGAAGTCAGTTGTAAAGAAGTACATATTATATGATTCTGTTTATAGTAAAGATCTAGAATAGGAAAATCTACAAAACCAAAATGGTTTCTCAAGGCTGGGGGAGGGGGGCTCCAGGACGATGGCTAAGGAGAATCGGGTTTCCTTTTGCGGGAAGAAACATGTTTTACAACTGATTCTACTGATGATTGCCCAATCCTATGAATAAACTAAACGCCATTGAACAGTACACTTCAAATGGATGAACTGTATGGTATGTGAAATATAGCTCAATAAAGCTGTTAATAAAAATAGGGTCATACTTCCGCTTCTGGGAAGATGGTATAGATGCCCTTTGCCCTGTTCCTCCTGCCAAGTTAGCTAAAATCCGTGGAAACTGCATATAAAACAAACATAAAAAGACTGATAGGTAGAGAGTAGACAGACACTCAAAAACAGAACAGATGATTCAAAATCCTGAAAATTTGTTCAAGTAACCCATAGAAAGGCAGGAAAAAGAAAAAAAGAGAAAAGAAAAACAAACAAAAAAAACAGAATAAAACTTAAAATAAATAGCAAACTTAGGGTTTCACTAATATATAAAAAATTATATTAGAGATAATATAGTCCAAAATCATCAGTTAAAAAGACTGGGACAGGCAGCAGGTGGCCTGGAACGGGGGAGGGCAAAGAGGGGAAAACTGGGACAACTGTAATAAACCATGGATTTTTTTTTTAATCATGAAAGAAAAGACAGAATGGCAGAGTAGATTTTTTAAGAAATGATTCAATGATATATTATCTACAAAAAACTCTTTAAATATGACAGTATAGGAAAGTTGCAAGTAAAAAGGATCTATCATATAATTATTAATCAAAGGGAAGCAGGAATAGCTATATTAATATCAAATAAGTAGACTTCAGAGCAAGGAAAATTACCAGAGACAAAAAGAGACATTATATGATGATAAAAGAGATAATTCACAAAGAATAGCTATCATATATATATATATATATATATATATATATATATATATATACATGCATCTAGCAATAGAGCTGTGAAATATGTTAAGCCAAAACTCATAGACTGAGAGAAAAAAAAACCCAGACATACCCAAAATTATTCTTGGAGACTTCCACATCCCTTCCCTTTGTCAATACTGATGGAACAACTACTTCTAAAAGCAGCAAGGATATAGAACAACTCAATGACATCATTAACCAACAAAATCTAATAAACATTTATAGAACACTCCACCTAAAAACAACACAATACACATTCTTTTCAAGCACCCACAGAACATATATCAAGATAGACAATATTCTGGGCCATAAGAATCCAAAATACTAATTTGAAAAGATATAAGTACCCCTATGTTCATTGTTGCATTATTTACAATAGCCAAGATTTGGAGGCAACCCAAGTACACATCAATAGATGAATGAATAAAGAAGGTGTAACACACACACAATGGAATATTACACAGCAATAAAAAAGAATTAAATCTTGTCATTTGTGACATCATGGGTGAACTAGAGGGTATTATGCTAAGAAAAATAAGTCAGAGAAAGACAAATATCATATGGTTTCACTATGTGTGGAATCTAAAAACAAAATGAAACTCATAGAAACAGAGACCAAAGGGATGATTACCAGCAGAAAGTGGGATTTGGGGATGGGTGAAAAAGGGGAGAGGGAATATGGTTAATAATGTTGTAAGTTTGCACAGTGATAGATGATTACTAGAACTGGTGGGTTGATCACGTTGCAAGGTATAAAAAAGTTGAGTGCCTATACTATACATCTGAAATTAATACAACCAATATAAGATTGTACATCACCTATACTTAAATAAAAATTTTAAATGGGGTGGCATGCTTTATGAGATGACATGAATAAAATTTTAAACAAGCAAAAATATTCCTTTCTTGAAAAAAAAAATACTCTTATCTTGTCCTGAATACTCACTCGACAGCCCGATGGTTCCAGAGGGATTTCTAGAAGCACGGTGGCCAAAGGACTAAGTAAGGAAGGCCACACCCTAGAAAGTCACTACTAAGCATTGGAAATCACATGATCAACTTTGAGTAAGACAAAAGGCACCCTCTAATCCAGCCCCTGCTTCATGAACAAATGGGGGAGACTTGAGAGCTCAAGGACTTTATCTGTCTGTCTTTGTAAAAAGGCGTGAGGACAGCAGTCCCCACATACCACACAGGGATCTAATGAGGACAAGCAGGATGACATCTGTGACAAGAACTAATTTTAGAGACTTACTAACTGAGGAATCAACTTCTGTGGTGGTCATGATTGCAGTTTGAAGGAAAGGGAAGGTAATTCACACCGGAAACTCCCAGCATGCCTATGATTTGCAAATGGAAACGAGGAGCAGGAATGCTGGTAGAAAGGTGAGAAGGAAAGGTCTGAGGCCCCAGTGGCACTCAGGTCTTTTGGGGCCTGAGGTAACCCCCAATGAGTCAGGCACAGGACATTAAAAATTCCCTTCAGGACTTACCTTGCCAATAACAGCAGGCCAAATTATGATCATGTGGTGTGTCCTGTTATATCAAATTGTTTCATCAAATCATTTTCTATATTGTAAATTTAGCAATAGTCCACACTCTGCTTTCTCAATGTAAAGAATCGAAGTCTTCAGGCCATTCCAATGCCGACACTACCCTCTAGTGGCTGAAACAGGTAGCTGACTTCACAGAGCTAAACTGCTTGTTCTGTTTTCCTTGCACATTGGTAGCACTCCTTATCAAAAGCAGCTGCACAAAAGAATTGTACTTTTTAAATAAATACTAGTCCATTCTAGGTTATCATGGACTAGCACATTAACACAACAGTATTAACTAGGCCAACTATTATGACTATACTTAAGCCTCACTCTGAATAATATCTAAGTTCATTTTTAAAAATTCAAGATTTATGATAGGACTTTGTTTCAATAATAATATTTCTTGTAAATTTGGAATATTATTTGACTTACAGAAACAATTTATTTGTCCACAACTCCCAGAATATAGCTATGGTTTAAAGTGAAGATATATAGGTTTTCATTGTCATTTAAAGATGAAAGGATAACTCTGCCTGCTCAGAGGGCAAGAATATTTAGAATTGAGTGGAATAAAGGACACACATTTTGGAGGGTCTCAGATGCAAGTTTAGATCCAGCCCTGTCACTGGTTAAGGATCCTCGTCAAGTCACTCAGTTTTGTGATGCCTTGGTCGCCTCATCTATAAAAATGGAAATAAAAATATATGCCTGTCTCACAAACACAGTGGAGAAAAATGTACGAGGAATTGCTGACCGACACTAGGTACTCAACAAATTATACTATTAGGTATAAGTCTGTACCGGTTTACAGGTACCCAAGAAACGCAGCAGGAGGTCAAGTGTCATTCAGAAGGACTATGAACAGTATGAGACCAGTGCCAGGCTTTCCTTGCAATTTAATTACCAGAATAAGCTCCTAAAACCACACCTCCAGGTGCAGTACCTTTTAGTAACTCTTTGAAATACATTTATTGTATGCTAACCACTGTTCTCAATACTTTGGATGGAATAGTCCATTTAATCCTTAAGTACCCTGTACAAGAAAAGAGAGACGAAAGGTCAAGGCCACACAGCTTGTATGTGGCTCCATGGGCACCTGAACACAGGCTCCTTAAACCCCAGCTGCCCCCTTCTAATACTGTGCTGCGCCGGCTCCCTGCGGCAAGCCCACTCGTGCGGAGGACAACACCGGCTTGGGATTATGCTGTCACGGATGGCTTACTCCTCAGACTTAAACTCCGGCTGACCAGATCTTGGGAGAAAGAGAAGTGAGCTACTGCCCCAGAGTCAAAATATTTCTAATTAAAAACTCCTGCCCACTCACATTGTCTTTGCTTGCCATGTGTACACCAGAAAACTGACCGTGCAAAATATTCCCATTTGTTCAGCCCTTCGTGTTGTGCTTTCTTCAAACTACTGAAGGCTGTTTTGGTGTCCTCACCATAATGCTGACCCAGAAAGATATTATCCCCCCATTTTACACATATGGGACTGAGATGGTTACGATGATCATCCAGGGCCACAGAACTAGGAAATGGCAGAGCTATGGCCCTTAAACCCCGCTGCTTGCCGCCAGCGCTGCTCTGCCCCCTTGAGGTCCCTCCCTGGTGGCTGTTTCAGCAGTCTGTCGGAATGCTCCTGCTTTTATGCTCCTCTTGGTTGCAAAGTCATGGTTTTTTGCAGCCTCTTGTAAACACGTTGTTCTTGGTCTCGATAAGCCCATGTTGTTTACGTCAGCCCCGATAGGCCCATGTTGTTTGTGTTGCTCTACTGCACATGCTCTAAGGGGGTGGTTTTCCCTTTCAGATGAACACGCGCTGTTTACCACACAGTGCAACACATGCTCGAGGAACCGCATCATCCATCCACATCATGCTCTACTGCATGTGCTCCCAGCATGGCTTCGGTCCTGCTCTCCACATTCCACCCCTTGATTCCTCCAATGTTTACGATGAATTTTATTGGGCTTCTTTCCAGCCCCTTCTTGCCTATAAGGCTTCTTTTGAAAAATGAGCTGCTTGTCTTATGGGAACTCCTTTGCAGGTAATTCCTTTTCTCTTGCTGTTTTTAAGATTCTCTCTTTATTTTTAATCTTGGGTACTTTGATGATGATGTGTGTCGGTGTGTTCCTCCTTGGGTAGAACTTCTTTGGGACTATCTGAGCTTCCTGGACTTCCTGGAAGTCTATTTCCTTCACCAGGTTGGGGAAGTTTTCCTTCATTATTTTTCCAAATAAATTTTCAATTTCTTGCTGCTCCTCTTCTCCTTCTGGCACCCCTATGACTTGGATATTGGAACGTTTAAAGTTGTCCCAGAGGTTCCTCATGTTTTTTGAATTCTTGTTTCATCATTCTGTTCTGGTTGAACATTTATTTCTTCCTTCTGTTCTAAATCATTGTTTTGAGTCCTGGTTTCCTTCCCGTCACTGATGGTTCCCTGTGTATTTTTCTTTATTTCGCTTTGCATAGCCTTCACTTCTTCCTCTATTTTGCGCCTGTACTCAACCATTGCTGTGAGCAACCAGATTACCAGTGTTTTGAACTCTGCATCTGATAGGTTGGCTATCTCCTCATTGCTTAGTTCTTTTTCTGGAGTTTTGATCTGTTTTTTCCTGTGGGCCATTGTTTTTTTTTTTGTTTTTGTTTTTGTTTTTTTTGTTTTTTTTTTGTCTCAGGCATGCCTGTTACATTGTAAGGGGCAGAGCCTTAGGTATTTGCCAGGGCGAGGCAACCCACATTACTGAGTTATGGTGCTATATGTGGGAGAGGGGTCAGAGAGGTAACAGTGACACTTGCTCAGCTCTCACCCCTCTTTCAGTCACCTCCCATGCTACCCACAAGCGAATTGGGCCCTTCTGGTGCTGATTCCCAGGTGGGTGGACTTGTGTGCATTCTGGGACCCCGAGGGTCTCTCTCAACAAACTCTCCTGTGAGGTTCGGAGTTTGTCCTGCAGCCATAACCCCCACAGGTTTTTACAGCCAGAGATTTTGAGGCTTTAGTTTCCCACGCTGAAACCCTGGGTTGCATGGTCTGTCTCGCTCTCCAGTTGTTCCTGTCTTATCTGCACATGAATGTGGGCCCCCGGTCTGCCAGCCACTGCATCACTCACCTAGTCCACCACACCTTGCTGTGTGTCCTCCCCACCCTGGTTGCTGTCTCCGCCTCTTCTATCAGTCTGGATGAATGTTTCTTCTTTAACTCCTTGGTTGTCGGACTTCTATATGGTTCAATTTTCTGGCAGTTCTGGTTGTTTTTTGTTATTAAATTTGTTGTTATCCTTCTTTCAGTTGTGTGAGGAGGCAAAGTGTATCTATCTACGCCTCCACCTTGGATTTTTAAAGTATACGTTCTTAATGGAGGGTTATTTAGCCTAAAAACAGCCTCGTGGTTATCAATTTCTTTGGAGTTATCTTTAAATGTTGCTGTGGGGTCTGAGGGCACGAAAGCACATGTGTTGTCCCTTGGTGGGTACACTGTGGTGGCCTATGCATTTACAAGAGTATCATCAAACAATTCTTGGTTAGTTTTTTATCAAACACTTTTATAGTAATGCAGTGACATTCCAAAATTTTTAATCCACACAATAATATTTTCTTTTTTCCCATTTTTCTGCATTTGGCAGTACAGAACCTTTTAATGAAGTAGTAGATATACACAATTCCAATCACAAATACTAATTCATTCAATATGGTTTCCTTTATACCTCTCCACATGTTGCTTAGAAGGTGGGAGATTGAATCTGCAGCTATTGCAAAAGGATTAAAGTCAGCCCAGGAGCCTGAGCACATTTCTACATGTGGGGCTCTGTTAATGAGTCCCCGTAGTGAGCATTTTTTGTTGAGTGCCAGGGCAGTTCCTTCCAAAGACAGTCCCTGATTGATAGTATATACTGCCTTTTCTCATGATGTTTCATGTGTTTTGAGGGACTCCATATGTTTAATTATCATATCATATCATTTCTCTTTCTTTCTAGTATGTGCATGTTTTGTTTCAGAGTCTTAGTGATATGCAAGGAGTCTATCCTTGTAATGTTATCTGTGTGGTCCTTCACTGTTGGTGGTAGGTATCTGTAGCTTAATTCAAGTGTTTCGTATGAGAAGATGGAGGTGTTGGAGATGCTGATGTTGATAATATACTATAGAAAACAGCATCCCAGAACTGGTACACTGGCATTTGACAAGTTTGTGTGGTCTCATTACCTAAGCTAATGATCCATTCATCTTCTCCATTGTTCTGCACAATGTTATGCCTATGAGTTTCTACAAGGTCTAGGTCAAGAAATGAGAGTTTAATTAATGTGAAGAGATAATAGACATTTTCTGATATTTGTGAAACACCCGCTTTGTTAATGTAATATCCATTTAGGGTATAATATGTCTCTTTGAATTGTGTAAAATTTGTTTCCAATTGTTACAGGTGTTGGCATCACCAGGTAAGCTATTACTGGGTCTATATCTTGTATGCTTAGCAAGTGTAGTATGCAGCCTCCCTCCAGGGAGCATCCTGATTGTTCTTACCTGTGTAGAATTGCACTGGTTTAATCTGTGTAGGATAAATCTGGTGATTTATACCAAAGATCATTAGTGCTCTTAAACTTTCTACCAGCAATCTTAAGGATGAGTGTAGGCTTTTAACCTTAAGGTTAAAAGAGTAGTTTATAATATATCAGTCCTATTTAATAATCCACTTGCTGTCCCGTTATTTTGAAACAGTCCTGGAATTCATCTAATGTTTGTCTAACTTCCTTCATTGCAGGTAGCATTATAGCGACTTCATCCTGAATTTCCTTAAAATATTGGTAATTTTTCTTTTCCATTTAGAATGTTTGTGGTATCGGTACTGCTATTTCACCTTCCTGTGTGCTTGATGTAATAAGATTTGCCGCCTAGCCTGTTGCACGTCCCATTTGTAATAGCTTTCTTATAGGTTGACTCAGATTTGGTAATCCTCTTAACAGGGATTTTTGAAATTTTGGGTCTTGTATGCCTTTGCACTGTGGTATTAGATATGCATCTTTAAACTGTTTGGGTTTTTATTATTATTATTAAAGATTATTTCTAATTTGGTTATCTTCAGTCTACATAGTACTCTTACTGAATGTCTTCTACCTGGTGATGATCTGATTTCTTTGTCATTTTCCATTGTGATCTCAAGTCCTCTGGTCCATGCTGGTTTCCAATGTTCTGTTCTAAGGCTGTTAGAGCATCCTCTATCTACTATGCATGGTCCAGGGCTATGACCTGGAACAGAGCAAGACTGGAAGGAGAACGGCTTCGCAAAGATAAGTAGATTGGTGTATGAGGGTTCGTGGTTTCTCACTGAATGTTGTGCTATCCAATCTAGCTTTGCCCAATCTCCTGCTATGGGTTGTAGCATTGAGAAGTGATATGGTTCTAATGATACATCTACCTGACATAAGTCACGTGTGCCCTCTCCTAAAGTTGCTGCACCAGTGAGCATTTTTGTGTTGTATGGATTGTGATGTTTTCAAAAAAGAAGAACACATCATCCTTATCTTTCCTAGAGTAAAATGCTATGTTAATCCCAAGAGTTTATATGCAATCCCTGTTGATGTCCAGTTTGCAATATATGTTTGTCCTATCACTATCATATGTACCATTAAGGTATCTTCCAGACATATTACCATCCACATGAGAGTATAACTTAATTTTGGTTTAATCAAATATATCTGATATGTTAAATTGTGTGGTTTGGGGTATCCACAGTCCATCGACCAATGGTGACATTTGGATTGCCTCATGATCCTCCTCATAATGATCACAGGTTCTCCGTGTGTCTTGTCCTAGTCTGTCTCTGGCTTGATTCTCGGCACTCCAAACTAGTTTGTTAATGAAGGGTGTGCTAATCCAATTCTTACACCTGAATCTGTTTGGGGCTTTTTGCTGTGTGTGTGTGTGTGTGTGTGTGTGCATTTGGTCAGATTACAGTATAATGTGTAGATTGTTATATCCGTATTAAACAGCAGTGCCCAGGTTATTCTATTGTCCCATAACCATTTTCTATTACTCTGTGCCTCTCAGTTCTCTCTAGGCAGGCACTGCACAGACACATTCCACCACGTAGTGGTGTCAGAGTCTACGCTGGCATACCCGTAGACGTTTTCAGTGTCATTGATAAAGAATGAGGTAATATCAGTTATGTTAATGTACCCTCCCTAGCTATGATCTTTAGTTCCATGTCCATGATTAGTGGACAGGTTATACACTGACCTACTATTATTGTCAATTGCAAGGTATACAATGGCCCAGCTCTCCATTTGACCAGAGGCACTTAGGTTACTATTTTGAAATAATCTATTCATTTCATTCTTGGCATAGGGATCACCATCCTCAGTTGGTATGTGTCCTGGCTGTACTAAGTTTGATGTATAATTTATTTTAAGGCATGTGATTATCTTTTTGAATTCTAGAGTTTTCTAAATTTGCTTATACAGTCCATCTGTAAAATTGCCAACCACTCCTAGTATGCATGTGTATCTTACTTGGTGCCAGATGGTATCTATGTGTGTTTGTACACTCTATGATTTGGGTGTCATATCTCTGTGCAAAACATCCTCATTTTCCGTCAACAGTACTGGATGCATTCTATTTTTCCAATCAAATTCACTTGGTGACCATCTATTGTTAGGTTTTTTTAAGTATTTTTCAGGAGTCAAAAAATCCTTGCTAGTCAGCATACTGTCTTCCTATTTTGCAGTCCATCACACAATCTATTTATGTTGGTGTTAGTGTGGTATTGGCTCCTTTTTCCAATCCTGGGCATTTGTTTATGCAGATGTGTGCACTGTTATGTTCAGGTATGGGTTTTGTGAGATCTCCTAGGTGAACGCCTTCATCACTATTGCAATTCATGATGCAAAGCTACCAAAGTCGGGAGAATTTGGAAAGCCTGTCAACCGATATGTGTAATAGGTTATATTCTTTTCTCCTGATGTTACATTATATTTTCCTGGGTATCCCCAAGGCATCTTTGTACCTAAAAGTAATGGACTAAAGTAACAGGACTTGTCCCAGTTTCATAACTGATGGGTTCGTCATAGTATCAGTAGCACTGGTGGGACGAGCGTCACTAATAGCACTTTCTTCCCAGTCATGTTCACCACACATTCGTCATCATCACTGCAGCCCAGTCCTCCTTCACCTGGGTTATCCCAGAGCTCGTACCAGGTCCCTGTGAAGCTCTTTTGTGACTGCATGAGTGCCTGCAGGTAGGTCATTTTTCCTGCTGCTGTAAATGGTTCTAGTGAATCTGCACTTCCTGTCAGCATTGCTTCTGCATCTTGCTCTCCTCTAGTCAATGCTGTGACATAGGCTGACCGCGGTGCTACTATCGCGTGGGAAACCTTATTCAGTGGATGTAGCGAAGTGTCATAGCAACCAACCATGTTAGTCACGCAAGCCATGACACTAGTATGTGATGGATTGTTGCAAATTTCTTCCACCCCTTGGCTGTGCCATCTCGTCTTTATTACTTGTTTACAAGTTACAGGGTAGGTAGGCAAAGAGCAACAGAATCTGCATTTAATTAGTTCTTTCCAAGGATCTAATGCATCTCTAAACATACAACCTATTAAGCTTTAGGATGTGATAAATTGCCAGGTGGTTATTTTATACCATAGTCCTGGGACCAGCGGCTTTGTAAGACCATTTATAGTTGGTCCCATAGGCTCTGTGGTTTTAGATATAGTAATAAGAGAAGTACTGCTACCAAAAGCAAGGTTTGCATAAGCAAACAAACTTGTGTTAACATAGGAAAGGGTGTTAAGCACAGGTGCAACTTTGCTACCTGTAGGGGTAGCATTGCTAAGGTTAAGAAAAAGCAATGAACGGGTGCATACCAAAACCAAATTACTTTCCTAATGTTATTTGCTCTCCACATTTTTTTACACTTCGTTAACCTTCCAGCTCTACACACAACTGAGATAATAGTCCTATAACTTTACTGTGGGGGTTGGTAGCTCATGGGGCATCAGTAAAATGTCTGAGTTCCCAGAGGCTTCCTTTTTCACACAAAACCTACTGATGCAAAGAGTAAGATATGCTAGAAGCCAGCTTAGCTGTTGAGTTTCACCCTGCATCTGGTTTCTGGGCTCTGTTCCCTTCCCCGCAATGCTGTTATTCGGGCTACCACTCCTAGAGTGTATTCCATCCAGGTAAATTTCATGCCACCTTTATAATTTCTTTTCAGGTATCCTGGCATTTGACAGTATGTAATACGCTCAGTCAAGCATGCCATGGATTGTAGGAGTGTTTGTTTCTGTATAATTTCCTCACATGTGAATGCCCTTGGCTGGAACCATTTTGAACTTAGATTAACACACATACAGCATTTGTAGCCACAAGATTGGTGGCCCCTTCCTAATGGTTCGTTAAATGTTGTTGGGCCCATCGTATGCTGGAGGACAGTCCCATGAGGGACCCCAAAGATGTAAATTGGGTCAGATCATCCTCTGCATATCTCTCAAATAAGACGAACCCGGTTAAGAGTATCAGCGGGTCCAGCTACAGCGACTCCTGTTATTGCTGTAAGCGTTGCAAGCAGGGGTTATGTTAAGTATTCCTATAAGCAAGGAAATTCTCTGTTGGGGTGAGACTTGCTCTGTCTCATGAAGCTGGAGGTGCCCTTGCCCTCCAGGAGTCGAATAAGTATTTCCTTCCCATCAGCAACTATTTCCTGTGGAGACAATTTCCCCTAATGATCTCTTATAGTGAACTTAAGTGGGAATTTGTTCTTCCTTCCTTCTCTTTCTACGTTGGGTAGGAGGCTCCATCAGAGCCTTGGGTGGCATGAGTCGGCCTGGTCTTTCTCTTTGATTCAAATTGAATGCTGCCCAATCCACGTCTTCCTGAAGTGCAGTCTTTTTATCTATTGTTTTTAACTCTCTTTTTATTAGTCCATTGACCCGCTCTGTATTGCCTGCTGCTGTAGAGTTATAGGCCAGATGAAAATGCCACTGTATATCTAGTTTTTGTACTAGTTTTTGGAACTTACTAGCTGTGAAATGTGTTCCTTGATCACATTCTGGGTGCTTCAGATTGGGTGCACCATCTAGCTCAAGTTGGGGTTGTTGCCTTGGCATCTGGGTTAGCACAGGCTTGTGCTATACCTATGCCTGAAAGTTCATCTACCATGGTACAGGCATATTTCTTTTGAAATCCTGCTTCCATGCGGGCAATGAAATCAATTTGGCATATAAAGGTAAAGATATCAGGTCTGAATGTATGCGATGGTAACTTCCTCCTATATTGCTTACTAAATTGTTTGCACACCTCACGATTTTGTAAGATTCTTCTAATTTTCTGCCAAGGACTTTCACATCCCTTTTCTCATACCTGCTATATAATGCATGTGATCCTAAGTGTCCTGACTCCTCATGAAGTTCCAGGATTACCCCTAGTGGTTTCTCTCCACATTTCGCCGCTCTGTTTTCTATAGAATATTTGCCAACCTTTTTCCTTATAATAATTGGTGGCATCTTGCCTGGATAGATTTCATAGTCCTTAAATTTAGAAGGTAATTTGCACTGACTTTGGGGAAGTTCCTTTTTAGGTAATTCTCCCCTTGTTAGTTTATCTCCTACATAATTGAAAATTGTCTCTTTTGAGTCATCGTTTTGATGAGCAGAGACATGTTGCATATATATTAATGTTCTTACTGGATTCATATATAATTCTTTCCAGTAGTCCCTGGACCAGACATCATTTCCATTAATTTTGGAATTTGTTTTGGCCCCCTTTTGAGACCAAGTAGTGATGCCATTTGCTACTGCCCATGAATCTGTAAAGACATAAACTGTCTCTTGCCTTCTTTTATTGAGTGTCTCTCTGCCAACACTACTGCTATGAGTTCAGTATGTTGCACTGATATGCATTCGCCAGTCAGTCTCAGAGTTCCGTGGTCCAAAGACCTGAAAGCTACGGCTGTCCATCGAGTGTGTCCACTTTCAGTGGTCAAGGAGCCATCTGTCAACCAGGAATTAGACAGAGAATCAGACCAGGAGGGACCCCATTTCCCTGTGGGGGCATGGATTTGCTCCTCCCTCGGAATCATTTCCGGCAAGCCTGTCTCTGCTCGGAGAACTCCCTCTGTGAGGAGACTCAGCTGTCCTTGAGCAGTCACACCCCTACTCTGGATGCACCGCTTCCGTGTCAGGACCTTCTGGTTCAGCATCACTCCTGCCACTTCTTCAGGACTGAGTCGCACCCAGGCCAACGCTGGTGTCTGAGAGCTGATGGTGATCAGAGTGTTACCAGTGAGAGGCTCAGTTGCTTTTAGTGCTTCAAAAAGGAGCCATACCAATTTTTCCAAATTGGGATATTTGCTTGAGGCATATGGAAAATGTTTGGTCCAGAAACCAGCTGGCTATATAATTTATCTTGGCTACTCTTGGTCCCTAAGGCTCAAGTGCCATAATCATTGGACTGTGTCAGCTCCAATTTAATTTGGTCACCTTTTCTTGGATAACTTAATTGTCGCAATGTCAATATATATTCCTTTAGTAATTTAAAGCCTTGTTTTTGGGGTTCACCCCATATAAAGTCAGAGGCTTTTCCAGTGACATCATGCATTGGTCTAAGTATGTGTCCCATATAAGGACTATGTTGTAGCCAAAAAAGTACAATTCAATGCAGTGCTTCAGCTTTGTTAGGATGTTCCTTTAATGCCTGTATTTTATCTATTGCTGAGTCTGGAACTTTTCTTTCTTTGCATGACCATTGTATCCCCCCAAATTTTGCTGATGTATTGGCTCCATGGGTTTTTTGTTTATTAATAGCCCGCCCCTTGGCCCTAAATTCATCAAATAATTTATCTTTTTCCTTTTTTAGGTACTGGGACATCATGCCTCATGATGACGTCAACTATACAGGATATGACTGATGACTCATACCTCGTTACTTCTACTTGTGAGGTCACTGCTGCCTGAGCTACAACTGGACTATTGAGAGAGCCTTACGGCGCCCTCGGGAACTAGTGGTGTGTGCCTGCCCAGCCAAATGCAGTCTGCTCGCTAGACCGTGTGCTACCAGAATAGCGAGGAATGTATCTAAAACGTCAATAGTAATAAAATATTTTGCATTCCTGGCTTTTATTCTGTTAGTAACTTCCTCAGCATCTGGTAAGACTCCATTTTTGGTGAGAATTGTTAAGCTTTCTATAATCTACAGTTAATCTGTACTGGCCATTTGGTTTAAGAACTGACCACTCTGGGCTCTTATAAAGATGACATCTCTCTTTTTCTATGATATCTTCCCTTAAAAGTTCTTGTGTTTTTTCCTCTTATTTATTTGTGTCCTCCCTTCAAGGGATATTTTTTAGTATACGTAGCTTTGGAGGGTTTAGGAAGCTCAACTGGCTCTATTTCTACCTGTGCTAGGTTTACTTTATATGGATATAATTTAAGGGTTTTGTATAGAATAAAATCTCCTAATAAAATTGATAAATTTTCCATTCCAAATATATTTTCAACAGTAGGTGCTGCATACCCTATTACTTCTAAAGGTTCTCAATTATATCTAAGAATAAAGAGCTTAACAGTAAAACACTGTGTGATCTTTCCACCTAATCCTTCTACATTAACAGGCAAGCCTGTTTTTATTTTAAAGTCTTCTTCTATTAAAATTATTTGGGATCCTGTATCGGT
>PVJD01010949.1:0-49680 GCA_004026545.1 Mormoops blainvillei
ATTTTGTTCTTGCTAGAATATACACTCTGGATACAGATTTGCCTTCCTTGCACTCAACGCCTCTGCCAAAGCTACCATCAGCTTGGTATTCCACACAGTGTTGCTTCTGATCAAGGAACTCATTCCATAGCAAAAGAAGTGCCCATGCTCACCCAATTCACTGGTCTTATCATAATTCCCCCCTCCGCCTGAAGCAACAGGATTGACAGAAAAGGCCTTTTGAAACTACAGTTTTGGCACCAGCTAAATGGCGATACCTTACAGGACTGGGGCAAGGTTCTCTACAAGGCTGTATATGCTCTGAATTAGCATCCAACATATGGTACTGTTTCTCCTATGGCTAAAATTCATAGTAAGGGGTAAACGGGGCTGAATGATCAATTGACTTTGGGAAGTGGGCACGCAATGCAATATACAGATCATGTATCATAGAACTGTCCGCTAGAAACCTATATGACCCTATTAACCAACATCACCCCAATAAATTTAATAAAATTAAAAAAAATTACAGATCCATAAATCAAGAGCCGGAAATGGGAGTGGCAGCACGCATTATTAACCTAGCCACAATGTTTGCTTCCTGTTCCCATGACATTATGCTCTGCTGGCCTAGAGGTCTTAATTCCAAAGGGAGGAATTCTCCCTCTAGGAGACACAACAATGATCCCATTGAACTGAAAGTTAAAACGGCTGCTTAACTTTTTCGCAGGCCACTTTGGACTCATCATGCCTCTAAATCAGCAGGCAAAGAAGGGAGTTACTGTGCAGGCTGAAGTGATTGATCCTGACCGCCAAGGGGAAATTGAACTGCTACTTCACAATGGAGGTAAGGAAGAGTATGTCTGTAATGTAACAGACACCTCAGGGTGTCTTTTGGTATTACCATGTCTTATAATTAGGGTCAATGGAAAACGACAACAACCCGATAGTCCAGACCCTTCGGGAAAGTAGGTTTAGTCACTCCGCCAGGTAAAGAACTGTAAGTGGTGGCGGGGAAATGGAGGCAACTGTACTCGAACAATAATAAAATAAATAAGTAAATAAACAAATAAACATAACCAGCTGAGCTGTTTGATGAAATCAAAAGAAATACAGATGAGTAATGCAAAAAGTTAGGTCTAAATACTAGCTAGCCACAACCATGTGACCAGTTTAAAAAATGAGGACTATTATCATTATTCCTCCTTATTTTGTTATAAATATGATAGTGTGTGTGTATTTACATATAGTAAGCAAATATCTTTATATTCCTTGCTCTCTTATTCCCTTATGATGGGACATAAGATACAGGGTCCAGCAGAAGTAATGCCTGCTTGAGTGTTGTTGGTGGAGTAATAATATGGGTGTAATAATTTAGAGTTTTAATTTGAACATTTCACCTAAAATGTCATATCATGCGATATTGTTGAGTGTGATATTGTTATGTTACAGAATTCCATGCTTATGATTTTGTAATAAAAAAGGGGTGTTGTTTGTGCCAGATCCTGCATATTAACTTGTTATCATCATATTTAACTATTGTTAATCCTACATCATAGTATTTGTTATGGAATATCAAGAAGAGTACATGTCACTCAAGGACTTCACCTGTTTTTCTGGGGAAGAGTTAGCACATCTTCAGTGTGCAGGACAGGTATATCATGTTAGGAGCACTTATGAACTTATGTTGCTTTCGTTTGGAGATTGATTTAAGGAGATGTGTATGACCGCTAAGTTAAAAAGGGATGAACTTGTGATGATTAATTTTACGTCTCAACTTCACCGAGCTGAGGATGCCCAGATAGTCAGTAAAACATTATTTTTTGTTGTGTCTGTGAGAGTGTATTTGGATGAAGCTGACATTTGAATTGGTACACTGAGTAAGGCCAATTGCTCTCCCCAATTGGGTGGGTTCCATCTAATCTGTTGGAAGTTTACATAGAACAAAGACAGGGTAAAAGAGAATTTGCTCTCTATACCAGACTGCATAAGCTAGAACATTGATTATTTTTCCTGCCTTTGGGCTGGGAGTTGCACCATTGGCTCTCTTGGTTTCCAGGCCTTTGGACTCAGATGGGATCTATACCACCAGCTTTCCTGTGTTTCCAGCTTGCAAACAGAAGATTATAGAACTCTCAGCTTCCATAATTGTGTAATCCAATTTCTTATAATAAATAATCACATAAATAGGTGTGTATGCACACACATACATGTAATCTGTTTCTCTGGAGAAGCTTGACTATTTGGGACAATTTTCTTCAGGATGTAAACTGAGTCATTTTCAAATTCTAACCCCCGTCTAGCTTTTCATTCCTCTCAAGGATTTTCTCCTCACGTTTCTCCCTTCAGTAGTGTCTGGAAGCAAAGAAAATAAAACCTTGGTTCTACCAAGTTCTAGCCATGTGACCTTAAATTTGCTGTGTCTAATTGCCTCATCTTTAAAATGGCCATACTCATACTACCACTCTCATAGGTTGTTACTAGAATTAAATTAGATAACACATGTGAATGCTTAGATCAAGTTCTGGCAGATATTAAATGCTCAGTAAATGTTAGCCACTATCATTATAAAGGAAGAGGGGCTTCTAGTTTTCTTGATGCCCTCTGGCCCTTATGTGATAGAAAAGCAAAGTCAAAGGAAAGAAAAATTAATATATATTACAACATGGATGACCCTGAAAAAATGCTATTTTTAAAAAGCCAGATGCAAAATATCCCATAATGTATGATTTTGTTTATATGAACTATCCAGAAAAGGAAAATCCTTTAATTCCCTTTCCTGTGTCATTCTGAGTTGGGGTTGGCCATAAGAGAAATCTGCTTAAAACTTATATGGTGGAAAATTTTTTAAAAGCTGACATTTTTGTGTTCTAATGTTCACCGTAGGGTACCAGTCAGTGTGGCAGCTCATAGCTGTTGCCGATGTATCTCTAGTTTACCTTGTTGGTGTGGGAGACTACCATGTCCACAGCTTCTCTAGCTCTCCCAGCATCTCTTCTTAGTGCCCTGGGCAAAGTATATGTGAAACTCCATCGCAAAGAATACCAACTTCACCAGCAGGCTCTTCGCACCATTGGCGTTCCAGTTGTCCTTACAAAATCCAGTTTGTCTTCATGGGTTCCATTCATCATTGCAAGTTCTACTTTGTTCTTGCTCTCCTCCAGTTCTTATCCCGCTCACTTCAACTGCCCAGCTGGCTAACCTACAGAAACTTTAAGCCCAAAACTAGGTGCCAAGACCACAGTCTGGCATAGACTTCTTGACTAGTCTCTATATTTGTGTCAGGTCTAATCCATATATAATAAATTCCTTATTCTATACAACTCATAGTGGCTTTTCTTCTCTGAACAAACCCTGTCTGATACAGAAGCCATGGCGACCATGCTGGCAAGAGGTAAATAACATTTTTATTTAGCATTTACTTTGTATCATAGGCTGCGCCAGGTACTTTGTGTGATTTTTCCCATTTTGGTTTTCACAGCAATACCATAAAGTAGGCATTCATTTCACCCATTTTACTGATGAGGGAAATGAGGGTCGTGAACATGAATTTTGGATTTATTCTGGTCCTCTTATTTGAAACCCAGAGATTATTATTTTTTTATTTTTCACCACTCTTTGCCAAACTTTTATTCTCTAAAGATAAAAATGGAGTCTCTTGATAGTTTTAGAAAGCAAGATAAACTATATGCTACTTACTTGCTCTGTTAACTTATTTTTCTGAAACAACACAAAAAGGCTTAGGGTTCAGAAATTAGAGTTAGTGTTTCAAAAGAAACCACAAAACCCTGCTTCTGGATCTTCTTCCTCATAAATATTGTGTGTCTTTAATAGAGGAGAACTCTTCACCTTATTAAGCCAAAGGAATATAGCAATTTTATTTCCAATCATTAGTTATTTTTCATCATTATATCAAAGCCTTTGAGAATGTTATAAAAATGCAAGTTGTCACCTACTATAATACTGCAATGAGAGTTTCAAGTGCATTTTTGTCCTAGTTATCTTTAACTAGTACCTAGGCTAACTAAAGCCAAAAAGTAAAAATTTTCTTGCCCATGTAATTGTCCTCAAAACCTGGCATGTCACACACATACACACACACACACACCACAAGAAGAATGAAAATCAAACTATATTCTTATTTTTAAGCTGCCACGAAAATGTTTTAAAAAGACACAAAAGTGTGGGTCCAAGAACACAGTACAGTGATTTTTCACTGTCATATTCTGTGTGTTCTCTCACTGACACTATATGTACATGCACGCACACACACACACACAAGGCTTCTCATTTTCACCAGAACGGTAGTATTATTCAAACATGCAATTAAATATACCAAATTATTATATATATATATGCAGTTAAATGAACTATAAATGTTCCTGGTGTTTCCAATTTACTTTGCCAATTTGAAAGCCTCAAAAAGATGGTACAGTCTCAGGACCAACCTAACCTGCACATTATAATATGAATCGTATTCCTAAAGGAGAATTTTAATTATATTTCCCTTTTCAGATGCTATACAGTTATCTCCAAACATCAGTTTAGTCCAATTAAAAGTCCTACTAAAAGTCTTAAAGGCCCTCTAGAATTTAACCCCACCAACTTGCTTTCTTCTGTATTCTAGCCCATGTTTTTTGCACTCCAGTGCAAGATAATTCCACTTACGAATCTTTAGTTAGGTTGCTCCCCCCACTGAAGCACTTTCCAAACCCCTCTTATCTAATTATGTCCACTAGCCATTTCAAAACATCATCCTTTCTTTGCAATATGCATGGTAAATTAAAGTTTAGTATGAACATTAAAAAGTCCTGGTACCTAAAACAGTAAGATACAAAAGAATCACAAGCAAAATTCAAAACAAATTCTCAGTGTTCATAGGGAAGGCTACCTAACTGATCATTAATAATTAAAGTTTCTCAGATTAAAGCATAGATGCTTCACCAGTAAAATCAACCGAGGTTCACAATGCTGATAATGTCCAGTCCTGCTGAGTGTGGGGGGCCTCGCTCTTAAGAACCCCTTAGCAGGCATGGTTTCCGTGCATGTGTGATAACACGTAATATGAAAAATACCATTTTCACCATTTTGAAGTATACAATTTAGTGGCATTTAGTACAGTCACAGTGTTGTGCAATGGTGACCCCTCTCTAGTTCCTGTACTGTTAAGCAGTCCACTCCTGTTCCTGTCAGTCACGAGTCTGCTTTCAGCGTCTATGGATTTGCCCATTCTGCACATTTCATGTCAAAGGAGTCATACAACGGGCGGCCTTTTTGTGTCTGGCTTATTTCACTTAGCGTGTAGTTTTCAAGGTTCATCCCATTGTAGCAGGTGTCAGTGCTTCATTTCTTTTTATGGATGAATAACATGCCATTGTATGGACAGACCTCATTTTGTTTAGCCATTCATTGGTTGCTGGGTATTTGAGTTGTTTCCACTTTTTGGCTAATATGAATAATGCTGCTATGAACATTTTTGTAGAGGTTTTTGTTTGGAAACTTCTTTTTAATTCTTTTGGGAATTTACCTAGCAGTGGAATTAATGGGTCGTATGATAACTCTATGTTTAACTTTTGAGGAACTGCCAGACTGTTTTCCACAGTGGCTGCACAATTTTACATTTCCAACAGCAGTGTATGAGGGTTCCATTTCTTCACATATTTGCCGACATTTAATTATTTTTAAATTATAGCCACCCTGGTGGGTAAGAAATTGCATTTCATTGCAGTTTTGATTTGTATTTCCCGAATGACCAATGTTACTGGGCTTCCTTTCGTGTGCTGTTGGCCTTCTGTATATTTTCTTTGGAGAAATTTGTATCAAAGTGTTTTGCCCATTTTTAATCACCTATTTAAGTTGTCTTTTTGATGTTGGGTTGTAGGACTTCTTTCTGTACTATGCACACTAGACCCTTATCAGAATAATAATTTACAAGTATTTTCTTCCGGTCTGTGGGTTGTCTTTTCGCTCTCTGGATACTGTCCTTTAATATACAAAACTTTAAAATCTCGATGAAGTTCAATTTATTTGTTTCTTTTGTTGATTGTGCTTTTGGTGTCATATCTAAGAAATTACTGCCAAATCAAAGTTCTGACAGGTTTACCCCTATGTTTTCTTCTAAAAATTATAGCTTTAGCTCTTATATTTAGGTCTTTGGTCTATTTGAGTTAATTTTTATATATGGTGTGACACAGAGTTCACCTTCATTCTTTTCCACATGAATATGCGGTTGTCCCAGTACCATTTGTTGAAAGGACTATTCTTTCTCCATTGAATGGTCTCGACACTCCTAGTAAAAATCAGTTGACCATATATTTGTGGGTTTATTTCTGAAATCTCAGTTTTGTTCCATTTATCCATATGTCTATCTTTATGCCAGTACCTCTGTTATGATCACTGTGGCTTTGTAGTTATTTATTTATTTATTTATTTCAATCTTTCATTCTCCTTTCCTTTGGTGACATTGGTTAATAAAATTATATAGGTTTCAGGGGTACAATTCTATAATACATCATCTGTATATTGTATTGTGTGTACGCCACCCCAAGCTAAGTTTCCTTCCATCACCACTTACCCCCTCTTTACCGCTTCTACCTCCGCCAACCCCTCTTGCCCTCTGGTAATCACCATACTGTTGTCTGTGTCTATGAGGTTTTTTTCTTTGCTTAATCCCTTCACCTCTTTCACTCAGCTCCCAACCTTCTCCCCTCTAACAGCTGTCAGTCTGTTCTCTATGAGTCTGTTTCTGTTTTGTTTGTTTATTTTGTTTATTAGATTCCACATATGAGTGAAATCATATGGTATTTGTCTTTCTCTGACTGGCTTATTTCACTTAGCATAATACTCCCTACATCCATCCATGCTGTTGCAAAAGGTAAGATTTCCTTCCTTTTTTCACAGCCAAGTAGTACTATATTGTTCAAAACACCATTCTTTTCTGTAGAGCACCAAAGATTAACATTCCCGTGCAGCTAAATGGAAGACCACAGAGTTTGGAGTTTATTTTGTAACCAGTGAGAAAA
The DNA here is from genome assembly GCA_004026545.1 of Mormoops blainvillei. NCBI lineage: Eukaryota > Metazoa > Chordata > Mammalia > Chiroptera > Mormoopidae > Mormoops > Mormoops blainvillei. Next base: position 7,002 of record PVJD01010949.1, read on the forward strand.
AACTAGAGGTAATTAAGTAAGGAGTGACATAATATGCTTAGAAATTTCTTGTCTTTTCTACAGAGACCTGGCTCAAGTAAAAGGACACATTTTTGAGAAAAGTGATTTAAATTCTGAGCTAAAGTAAATAAATAAGAATTTGATCTAGCCATTGATTTAGACCATGAGGAAAGGTCACTTAAAATATCTTATTCAAAATGTAAGGTAGACTTTATACTTAACTGTATTATCAATTTTCTTATGGTGACAGGCTATTTCTTGATATAATATCCACTAAAAGTCTAGCTATAGTCTCCCCTTATCCATGGTTTCACCTTCTGCAGTTTCAGCTATCCCTCTGTCAACTGTGGTCCAAAAATATTAAATGGAGAATTCCAGGAATAAACAACTCATAAGTTTCAAATTGCATGCCATTCTGAGTAGTGTGGTGAAATCTCCACTCCGCCTGGGAAATGAATCATCTCTTTACTGCCATGGTATCACAAAACTTCTGTTCAAATAACCCTTATTCTACTTAATAACGACCCCAAATTGCAAGAGTAGTGATGGTGTCATGTTTCCTTAATTTTTCACATTCATTGGAGTTTTGTGTGGCCGTCTTTGCATTTGAAGTCTTTACCTCCTCCAGTCTTCACTAACTGCCTTCAGGGGAAAAACATTCCATCAGCCCTGCTAGATTCTGAGGTTTCTCTGAACTTCTATGGACACATGCTCTTGCTCCCTCTTGTGACAGAATTCTTAAGCTTGTATCCCTCTGTCTGTCCTGCAGTGCACCAGACTGAGTGCTGACAGCCTTTCTTTTGGTTTCCCAAAGGTGGTGCTACAGCACAAGTTTGTGGTCTCTCACTTCCCTGCAGAGTTGGGCCTGCTTTTCACGCTTACTCACTAGCTGAGTTCATTCGGTTTGTGCCACCTTTGGCAGTACATGCAAGGTGCTGGCCACAGAGAGTGTGTGTGGGTGTGAGTGAGGCACACGAGATGCTAGAGTTGCCCCTGGGCCAATGGGGTGATCCACAGGTGGGGCTCTCCCAGCAGTTCACTGGTGGGCTTCTTGATGGAGTCCACCAAGCAGTTAACAGGATTCTTGTCTGTTTAACGCCCTCCAAGAACCCTATGTGCCACTTCCCCAGTCTCTTCTCATGCCTCAGTCATGGAGATTTCCTCTTAGTACTCTGGATGGGGCAAGAGAGAAATGAGCCTCCTTATCACCATCCATACAGCTGGGGAAGCTGGGTGCTCATGTACATGCTCCCTCTTTCCCCCACAGGAGAAATAATGGGCCGAGGAGGGTCCTCTTGGCCCTCACCTGTGCTGCCTTGGGGGAGAAATGACTCAGGTAAAGTCAAACTGTTCCACTTACCCATTCCAGTATGCTCAAACTTCCTTCCTTCCTCCCTTCCTTCCTTCCCTTTCTTCTCTCCCTCTCTCTCTCTCTCTCTCTTTCTCTCTCTCTCTCTCTCTCTTTCCCTCTCTTTCTCGTTCCAGTAGAGTGCTAGATACTCTCCTCTGGAAACCTGTACTTGAGCAAAGCATCTGTTGTCCATGAATGACTCTCTAAATAAGTGCTGTACAGGGGCTCCTGAACAGGTGTAGCTGCAGCTGGTTCATGGGTCACTTCAAGTGTCCACAGTCAGGACTGAAGCCTGTCTGCCTACTACCCGATGCACAGATGGGCAAGGCTTCTGCTGGGTCACTTGGTGAATGGTGGTGGATATCACAGTTTCCACATGGGTATTTTTATTCCTGGATGGATGCCAAAATAGTTGTTGTTGTGGGGGGGTGGGCATAAATGAGGGACATCACTCTACTTTGGTTTAAAATACATTTTGACATCTGATAAAGAAAGTTATCTTATTGCTTTTTATTTTATAATTTTTCTGGCTATTCTCTCTTATTTGTGGTGAATTGGGACTGAGATAGGTGAAGATGAAAGACAAACATTGGGTTATAGGATAGCTGTGGTATTCAAAAGGTGGGGGAACAGTAGTAATTATAAGGATTTTGTTGATACCAGCTTCCGTTAACTTTCAAAAGCTTTAAAGAAGAAAAAGACAAACTCAAGTTCCTAATTCACATTTTTGTTAACTCAGCAGTGCTGTTTTAGGCGCTCCTTCTCTCCTGCAACCTGCGTGAAAAGTAGACTCAAGATCTGTTTGTAAGAATGTCAGTGCTGTGATAAAGATGGAATGTTCAGCCTTTCCAGGCCGTCAGTGTCAAAAATGGCCTTATCAGGAAAAGGATGGAATCCTAAAGCCCACAGGCAAGCCTGAGACTGATCTGACCAGATTACTCTGAACAGCAGAACAAACCTCTGCCCCTTGTTAGAAGAGAGCAGTCCCCTCTTAGCTAAAAACCTTTCAAGAACCTCACCTGCTACGTGTGCCTCAAAAATAATGCTTATCATCTTCAAGATTTACCTTCTCCACTCCTCAATGCATTGAACAGGGAGATGTAGTCCCCGCTCGAGGGAATACAGTTGATCATGATTATTCATGGACTCCAGAACTGAAAATTTGCCCACTTGCTAAAATTCATTGGTAACCTCCAAATCAATACTCATAGCACTTTCACGGTCATTTGCGGTCATATGCATAGTTGCAAAAAAATGTCAGCTGCTTGGTACAGACACCCAGATGAGGTTTAACAAGGCCACGTTCTGCCTTCTTGTTTCAGCTTGCGTACTCTAAACGGTTTATCTAATGCCATGTCTGTTTGCTTTCTTTTTTGCACATCTTGTGCTTTTTGTTGGTGATCTTGCTGTTTAAAATGGCCCCCAAAGGTAGTTTTGAAATGCTAGGTAATGTTTGTAAGTGCAAGAAAACTGTGATGTGTCTTATGGAGAAAACAGGTATGTTAGATTAGCTTCATTCAGTCAGGAGTTATGCAATGTTAATGAATCAACTATATAAATTAAAAGAGGGGGCTTTAAACAGCAACACATATAAAACAAGGTATTGATCAGGTAAGGGAATGTTATGAACCAAGGCTACCAGAAATCTAACCTTGTATTTAACCTAGGAATAATGGTTCAGTTACTTTATAGAACATAACTACCTCAAATAACAGCAATGGACCTCAAATAAAAGGAATTCAGGTCTGGGCTAGAAAGTACTTGCAGGAACACCTGTGTGAGTAGATTGGTGGTAGTCAATGTAGGGAAGTATAAGACTTGATAGAAGAAATTTTATTGATGCGGGGAATATTCTCCATGCCTTTTGATTCTACATTCTGGCAAGGACTGCTGAAGTCAGAGAAGACATTTTGAAATCTGGACATAATAATGCCTACATAAATGAGGTGGGAATACTAGAAAGGTGTTGGAATGGTACTGAAGAAAAGCTCAGATGGCTCCAGGTAGGTGAATTTTGAATAGATAAAGGTGAGAGTGGAGAACCCACCACCTGACTTGATTTCCCGGGGAAGCCCAGAGGCTGCTTTATTCACTAAGGCAAGGAGGAAGCCCCATGAGGGAGGGAGCTCAGGGCTGTCGGGAAGAGACACTGATGTGGAACTGATTTCTACTTTTTAGTGGAAGAGTTCTTTTCATGCACACTTGTAGCATAACTAAAATTTGACCATAAACTCCCTGTAAACAAATTTAAAGAGTGAAATCATACAGAGAATGTACTTTGATAGCAATGCAATACTAGAAATTAATAACAAAATCTAACTAGAAAATCTCTTATAGTTTTAGGTGTTACATTTATGTACATGATACATTTTAAATTATTTTTTCTATATAGTGTGACATATGGATCAAATTTTTTTTGAATATTGCTAATTGTTGTAGAACCATTTGTTTAATGACTACCTTTCTCCACTAATATGCAACTTATCCTTTTTGTGCCTAGTCAAGAATCAATTTAAAATGTATCACTGTCTGTCTGTATCAGGGGTGTCAACCTGTGGCCCGCGGGCCGCATGCAGCCCAGGATGGCTGTGAATGTGGCCCAACACAAAATTGTAAATTTACTTAAAACATTATGAGATTTTTGTGATTATGTGTTGCAATGTATTTAATGTGTGGCCTGGAGATGCCAAAAGGTTGGACACCCCTGCTCCCTCTTCTGTTCCATTGATCTACTTGTCTATCCGTACAACAACAGCACATCCTGTTGATCACTGTATATGATAGTTAATTTTATGTCTCAACTTTAATGGCCTACGGAATGGCCAGATAGCTGGTACAACATCATTTCTGGGTGTGTCTATTAGGGCGTTTCCAGAAGAGATAAGCATTTGAATTCGTAGACTGAACAAAGAATATCTGCTCGCCCCCACCAACGTAAGTGGTTATCACCCAATCTGTTAAAGGTCCAAATAGAACAAAAATGTGGAGGAAGGGTGAACTCTTTTTTCTTGAGTTGGGACATCCATTTTCTCCTGCCCTAAAATAACAGAACTCCTGGATTTCAGGCCCTGGAGCCCTGGGACTTATACCACATCAACTCCCTCGGCTCTCGGGCCTTCAGACTCAGGTTAAATTATACCACTGGCTTTCCTGCTTTCTCGAGCCGGCAGTTCTGTTTCTCTGGAAAACTCTAACATCCTGTAGTTTTATAATAAACCTTTGTCAGGTAAATTCTCCCAACCTGGGTCTTCTTTTTCAAAGTTGTTTGAGCTATTCCAAGTCCTTTGCATTTCCATATGGATTTAAGAATCAGCATGTCAATTTTATAAAAATCTTGCTATAATTTTGCTCGGAATTTCATTGCATCTATAGATAATTTGGGGAGAATTGACATCTTAAAACTGAGTATTCTGATCCATGAACACAGTATATATCTCTTCATTTATTAATTCTTCTTTAACTTCTTGCACAATGTATTATTGGTGTCAATATATAGATCGTACACATCTTTTGCCAGATTTATTCCTAAGAATTTCATATCTTTTATGCTATAGTAAGTTATATTTTAAAAAATTCAATTTCCATGTATTTATTACAAAAACATAAATATTTAAAATATGATTTTAAAATAACAACCTGGTATTATGCAACCTTGCTAAACTCATTATTCTACCATATCAGGCAACAAAATATTTCTGGCATATTTAACAAAAACAAATCTATAATTTTATGACGAAGCCCACCATACTTGTTATAGGAGAGATAGTGTAGTCTGTTACAGTTCCACTGAGGAGAAACACTAGTCTTTACGAACTCTGTTATAAAGGCTCTGTAGTAAACACTTGTTATTTTATCGAGTATTCAGCATCTACGCCATCTTTCTTAATAACCAGGAAATTTCTGCTTCCCTATTGATGGGCCTCATGAGACTGCTACCAGGGATGTCCAACCTTTTGGCACCTCTGGGCCACACTGGAAGAAGAGCTGTCTTGGGCCACACATTAAATACATAAACACTAAAAAAACAACAAAAAAAAAATCTCATAATGTTTTAAGTAAATTTATGATTTTGTGTTGGGCCACATTCATAGCCCTCCTGGGCCGCAGGCGGTCCACAGGCTGCAGGCTGGACACCCCCGACTGGGGCCACCATGTTCTGGGTAACAAGCAGAAACTTATTTCAAGTGAGGCCAGTTAAATTCTCTCCCTAGAAACTGAACTGTGGGAAAAGAAACAAGATTGAAACAGTGTATTTTTTGTTGTTTCATTGGCTTTACATTTTGTTTTTGTGGGATTCCACTCAGAGCTGTGGCTTTTCCTCTCATCTTTATACTGTATTCACAACTTCTGTATTGATCTAACTCCACATTTGCCTGCTTTTCTTCATCCCCACAGAGATGTCACACTACCACCTCCAACTCTGTATGACTTGTCTTAATGTTTTCAGTGTGTATTCTAGTCCCTATGCAAGAGATAAGCTACAATTCTACTCTGGTACTAGCTCATTTTTGTTGACTTTGAGCAGGATCCTTAACCTCAGTCAGCTACTTTGGTCTCCTCATCTACACCAGAACACCCAAAAAGATGAACACTGAACTTCAGATAATAAATTTGTTACTGAACAAAGGGGTTAGAATTTTGCCCAAAGGAAACTTTGTACTATACTAGAATGATCTGAACAATTATCATATTTGTAATTTATTAACTATAAAATTCTTTATTTTTGGAAGAATTGTTCTGCCCTTTGCCTAATATATAATACATCATTTGGTCTAGGACATATAATACTGGACAATGATGAAAAATAGACTACATGGATTACTATTTATTCAAAATGACCACAATAATCTTATGATGGTTAAATAAATTCTCACTTACACATATTTGATGTAAATTACAACATAAAAACAATATAACCTGGTCATATTTTTTAAAAATAATCAATTACAGCTTATCTTTTCTGGTGATTATAAAGGAAAAACAAGTATTTCTGACATACAGAGGGCTTCTAAGGGGGTTCTACTTTAAAAGAACTTGGAAATCAAGGTTGATAATTTAAGTAAAAACTACAAAATAAATAAAAATAACAATTTACTAACCTTTCCCCCTCTTTCTGACTCCTGAGTGAAGAGGTGACTCCAGGAAGAGGGCCAAGGCTCTTTATTTCTAAGCCTTAGTTTTTTCATCTGCAAACTGGGGATATAAAACCCACTTTCACAAGGACTGAGATTACATTTGTCTCACACAGTGATACCATATAATCTACTGTTCTGCCACTTGCAATTTGAGTGACCCTGGCCTCGTTACTTTATTTCTTTGAACTTTTGTTTTGCTCATTTGAAAAATGGGACTATTTGTATATGTAGGCTTCTTGTGAGTATCACATTTAAAAAATGGCATGTGAAACAGGATGTCTAACCTGTGGCCTGTAGGCCACATGCAGCCCAGGAGGGCTATGAATGCGGCCCAACACAAAATCGTGAATTTACTTAAAACATTATGATATATTTTTTGTGATTACATGTTGCAATGTATTTAATGTGTGGCCCAAGACGACTCTTCTTCTTCCAATATGGCCTAGAGATGCCAAAAGGTTGGACACTCCTTTTATAAAGCGAAAGGACTATGTTTTATAAAGTACTAGAAAACATAAGCATATTATTTCCAAAGCAACGACCACTGGTACAATATTCTTTGCTACATAGTGCTGAATGTTCTTAGATAAAATATAATATAGAGAGAGGCTCAAAGTCTTTTCTTTGCATGACTCTCTTCTTACTTTATCTGCTTTTGTGGGAAAACAAGATATAGTTCTACCTTTGTACTTGTCTAGGTCATAGCAAAGTCATTTGTGGCAAAGATAGCATGGCTTCATGCTAACTTCATTCTCCAATCATTCAAGAATAATTAAACAGTTAATGAAATATTTGCCCCTTTTAGAATGTAAAAAAATAAATCTTGAAACATAAACAATGGATTCTCACAGAGAACTCTTTTCAACAATGAAAAAGCAACTTGGATAAAATTACAACTAAATTATTAGTGAATTAGTGAATGTTAACTAATTAAAAGCTATTTATAAATCTACACTAGGGTGGACCTCCCCCGCCAGAAAAAAAAATTTAACTTCTGGAGGGTGGGCCTCATGTAGTACAGGCTTCCCTCACTTGGTGAGTATTCTAGTAACTCATCTGTATCAGTGTGCCAACTGCTGTTCTTGTGAGAGGCTGCATTCAGCTTCAGTGATTTTTTTTTTTGAAGACTCTTTGAATGCATTTGCCCATTTCATGACAGGTGATTTATGAGTGCACCTGCCTGTACCACACTGAGCATTCAGTAGTTTTGACCAAAAATGGCATCACTCCCATGCCTTACCCTCCCCATTCACCTGATCTTGCCCTGAGTGACATTTTTTTTGTTTCCCTGGATGAAAAAAAGTCCTCAAAGGGAAATGTTTTGCTGATGTGGAAGAAGTGAAGCAAAAAAAAAAAAAAAAAAAAGGCAGAAGCACTAAAAGGCATCAAAATCGATGAGTTCAAACACTGTTTTGAGCAATGGAAAAAAGTCTAAATAGGTGCATTGCATCAAATGGAGAGTGCTTTGAAGGTGACTGGGGTTTAAACATGTAAGAATAAATACACAATTTTTTATAAATAAATTCTATTTTGGGGAGGTCCCCCCTGTACTGCAAAAGCACAGTTTTCCTTGATCAGAGCAGCAGTGTAAGCTAATATAAGAAACAAATAATAATATAAGAAAAAATAGTAAGATATTTCTAATTATTGATCATGGTTTTCTTTATTAACAATTAATTTGCTTTTTTAACCAACAATAAAGTTAAATTGAGAAAGGGAAACATTTTGTAAAGCTGAATTTTTTTGCTTATTAATTTTCCAGAATGTAGTTTTGATGTATCTAACTCTGTAATCACTGTTAACTGTCTCCTTTGCAAATTAATGATTTACTAAACAGGTGGCTGCACTCTTATTAGAGACCTAGAATTCAAAATTATTTTAAGGAACAAATTATGCATCAACTGCTCTTGTATTATTAAAGCTGGTTTCTAAACAGGCATACATTTTAAAACTCGCCCCAATGAGGGCAGTGTAAGAATTCCAGGATTCTAGAAAGATACCTTCTGGAATAAAGTGTATCAAAAAGATGTCTTTAATATATATGGCCTAATCCTATTTATTGAAGTTTCTGTGTGTGTTGGCCAAACTGTCACTTCCGCAACACAAAACTAAATGTGACTTAAAGGATGTGACCCTGTCGTAACATTGTTGCATGCTGACACAAAATCTTACAACATCTAGTCAAAATCCTTCACTCTATTATTTTTATGTTAGTTGGGTTTAGTGGAAACCCAGAAAAAATGAGTTTCCCCAAGTAGTAAACTCATTGTGCGTGTGCCTTTCCAAGTCAATGGAATTTCAAATGGATAGAAAGCAATTTACTACCATGTAAATAGGTTTCTGATCAGCATGATGATTAAAGGTCAGACTTTGGAGCCCAACTATCTAGGTTCAAACCTGGCTCCCACCAAATACCATATTTTGCCTGGTATAATGTGCATCCACATTTTTGGTTCAAACTTTCAGGAAAAAAATCTTTTATTTTAATGTTTTAATTCAATTATTTATTTGTTTATATTTAGAAACAAAACTGATTATTGTATACCAGGGTATTATTTTGTATACGGATATCATTATTTCTTCCTAGAGTTACATTTTTAATAGCTAAGCATAAATAAAGGAATTAAAAACAAAGGTACAGAATTAGAACTACCCATGTATAATGTGCATCCTTACTTTTCCTTCAAAAATTTGGGCAAAAAAGTATGCATTATACATAGCAAAATACAGTAGTTGCAGAACATAGGCTAAGTTGCTTAACCTCTCTCTGCCTCAGTTTACTCATAAGTAAAATAAAGATAGGAAACAACATATACAGTTCTTGAGCTACTATTTTTAATAGTGCTTAAAATACAGTATACAAGATAGAAATGTTTGTTAAATTGATTTAACAGAATTGGTAATAAAAAATAGCAGGAAGAGCTTACTGACACACTTCTACAGTTACCATTCTGTTTTTGTCAGGAATGAAAAAGACTTTTTAAAAATTCTGTGGGGGATCCAAGATGGCAGAGGAGTAGGTGGAAGGTATACGAGCCTCCCAGGACCAATCTGGAATTACAGTTAAATTACAGAAAAATCATCCTTAATAACCGACTGAACACAAGCTGGAGAGAAGCCTTATAACCAAGGACTTATGGAAGAAACCACATCACCACAGTGAAGCTGATAGGAAGTGTGGAGTCGCAAGAGGGCTGGCTGGGCTCACATGGGTGGCAACTGAAGTTCTGGAGGGATAGTTCAGTGGCTGGCCAGGTGTTCACCCTCAGAAGTGTGGGGTCTAAACTCCAAGCAGAGCTCCCCAGCCTAGAACACCAGAACTGAGAAAGGAACCCAAATAACATCTAGCTGAGAAAAGCATTAGGGTTTCTTTCTCCACCAGGGAGAGATGCCTGGAGATGTAGAGAGCCTCTTAAAGGGCCAATGTGCAAAATTTTGTTTGCAGCCACTTACCTTCGGTTCTGGCAGAGGGAGGGCAGAGTAGACTAGAGACATTTGAGGAAAGTCTGGGGCTGGTAGCTCTGCGGAGAGAATTGAAGGATCGGCTGCCAGGATCCCTGTGCTGAGTCATCCCCCATACTGTAGAAGCCATCTTTCTCAGGCAGCGCACTCTGTTCCAAACAACATCAGCCTGAGTGGAAGCAACAGCCCCACCCCCAGAATCCTTCTTGGATTCTGGGTGGAGCTTAAGCCTGGCCACTGAGGAGTACAGCTGGAGGTGATTTCAATGACAAGCCTATCATAAAGCCTGCAGACCAAGCCATTCTTGGGAGCACTGAGACTTTAGCTGACCCTCCCCCCAGGCCCAGTGCTGGTAACAGCCAGCCTTGGTACACAACTTGGTTCTCTCTGCACCAGAAGAAGGTTCTCTCAAGCCCAGAAGAAGGAGCTACAAGCTGTGAATCGCCGATAGCTCCAAAGAGGTTGCCCAGGACCAGTCATGGGCAGCATCTGACTTAGGTCTGCACCAGAGTCTGTGCAGATCTACCTAATACACAGAAACAAACACAAAGTGCAGCCAAATGGAAGACAGGTAACAAGGCCCCAAATGAAAGAACGAGAGAATTCTCCAGAAGAAGAACTAAATGAAAGGGAGGCAAGCAATTTATCAGATATAAAGTTTAGAGTAATGATTATAATTATACTCAGCAGCATGAAAAGACATAGAAACCATAAAAAAGAATCAGTAAGAAATAAGGATGTAATATCTGAAATAAATAATGCACTGGAAGGAATAAACAGTAGGTTAGATGAAGCAGATCACTCAATCAGTGATTTGGAAGACAAGGTAGAAAAAACCACCGAAGCAGAGCAGCAAAAAGAAAAAAGAATTTTAAAAAATGAAGAGAGTTTAAGAAACCTCTGGGACAACATGAAGTGTAACAGAATCCACATCATGGCAATACCAGAAGAAGAAGAGAATGAACAAGGGATCAAGACCCTATTTGAAAAATAATGACCAAAAACTTCCTTAACCTGGAAAAGGGAAAAGTTGCACAAATCTAGGAAGTGTAGAGAGTCCCAAACAAGATGGACCAAAAGAGGCCCACACCAAGATGCATCATAATTAAAATGGCAAAACTTAAAGACAACGAGAGAATCTTAAAAGCTGCAAGAGAAAAGCAGTTAGTTACCTACAAGGGAGACTGTCATTTGATTTTTCATCAGAAACACTTCAGGCCACAGGGTCTGGAATGGAAATAATCAAAATGATGAAAAGCAAGGACCTACAACCAAGGCTACTTTATCATTTAAAATTGAAGGAGAAATAAAGAGCTCCCAGAAAAGACACGGATTTCTGCTTTTACCTCTCATTCAACATAGTACTGGATGTCCTAGCCATAGCAATCAGACAAGAGGAAGAAATAAAAGGCATCCAAATTGGAAAGAAAGACATAAAACTGTCTTTATTTGCAGATAACATGATACTGTACATAGAGAACCCTAAATATTCCACCAAGAAACTACAAGAACTGATAAATGAATTCAATAAAGTCACAGTATATAAAATCAATATCCAGAATCGGTTGCATTTTTATATGCCAATAATGAACTATCAGAAAGGGTACTGGGAAAATTGGACAGATACATGCAGAAAAATGAAAATAGACCACCTTGTTGCATCATACACAGTGAAGAGAATAAATTCAGAATGGATTAAAGACTTAAATGTTAGACCCAAAGCCATAAAACTCCTAGAAGAAAACAAAGGAAGTAAAATCTTGGACATTGCTCATAGCCATATTATTTCTAATATATTTCCTCAGCAAGAAAAACAAAAGAAAAAAATTAACAAATAGGACTATATCAAACCAAATAGTTCTTGCACAGCAAAGGAAACCACTAACAAAATAAAAAGACAGCCCACTGAATGGAAGAACATATTCACCAATGCATCTGCTATGGGGTTAATATGCACAATTTATAAAGAACTTATAAAACTCAATACCAAAAAAACAGACAATCCATTTAAAAAATGAGCAAAGGATCTAAATAAACACTTCTCCAAAGAGGACATACAGGTGGCCAGTAGACATATGAAAAGATGCTCAATGTCACTAATCATCAGAGAAATGCAAATTAAAACTATAATTAACCCCGGCTGGTGTAGCTCAGTGGATTGAGCATAGGCCTGCAAACCAAGCGGTTGCAGGTTCCATTCCCCAGTCAGGGCACATGGCTGGGTTGCGGGCCAGGTCGTCCCCAGTAGGGGGCGCACGAGAGGCAACCATGCACTGATGTTTCTCTCCCTTTCTTCCCCTCAGTCTAAAAATAAAATAAATAAAATCTTTAAAAAAGAAAAATAAAACCATAATGAGATATCAGCTCATACGGGTCACAGTGACTATCATCAAGAAATCAACAAACAAGTGCTGGCAAAGATGTGGGGAAAGGCGAACCTTTTGCACGGTTGGTGAGAATGCAGCCTGGTGCAGCCCCTCTGGAAAGCAGTATGGAGATACCTCAAAAAATTAAAAATGGAATTGCCTTATGACCCAGCAATTCCACTTCTGGGAATTTATCTGAAGAAACCCAAAACAACACTAATTTCAAAGAACATAAGCACCCCTATGTTCAGTGCAGCATTACTTATAATTGACAAGATATGGAACCATCCCGTGTCCACCAGCTAATGAGTGGATAAAACAACTATGGGACATTTACATAATGGAATACTATCAGCCATAAAAAAGAAGATAATTTTACTCTGTAACAGCATAGATGGACCTGGAGAACATTATGCTAAGTGAAATAATCCAATCAGAGAAAGGTAAATGCTATACGATTTCACTCATATGTGTAATCTAAAGAACAAACTGAACTAACAAGCAAAATAGAGACAGACTCACAGACAGAGAACAGGCTGAGAGCTCTGGACGGGGGTTAGGGGGTGGACAGGCCAAGCAAAAAGGAAAAAGGGCTCATGGATGTGGACAACAGTGTGCTATTTGGGAGGAGCAGTTATAAAGGGGATAAATGGTAATAGAAAAAATACAATTTAAAAATTGTGACATATTTTCTTGGCTTACTTTCAAGATAATAGATCCATTAAAGACCTTTTTCCTTGGGGACAAAAAATAATTTATGTGGTCTCCGCTCCTCAGGAAGTTAGTCTTCCTTTTTATTTTACTATTTTATTAATGTATTTTTAGAGAGAGGGAAAGGGAGGGAAAGAAACATCATGTGTGAGAGAAACAATGACGAATACGTTGCCTCAAGCATGTGTCCCAAGTGGAAAGCTGCAACCCAGACGGATGATCCCTGACGGATTCCAACCCCAGACCTTTGGCTTTTAGGGATGATGCTCAACTATCTGAGCCACGCTGGGCAGGGCGGGAAAGTTAGTCTTTTCTACACTAAATACAGAATAAATGCTCACAGCGCAAAGTTCAAAGAAACTTGCAACCAAAAATTACGCTAGTGTCACATAAATTACCCGTCAAGTAAAGCTATTTGCAAATTTAAGTTCTCTAAGACGTTTATTAAAAAAACCGCAACTACCAATTGGGAATGCGTTTATTTTGACATCTACACAGAAAACTGCTACGTACAACGCTGGACATCAATAGGCATTCTGCAGAAACAGTCAAATTTTCCTTTATCTCCGCCTCGGGTGTCTGACAAAACCTGTGACAGCGATCCGCGAAACCAGGGCGAGCGAAAACTTGCACTGGAGACATCAAAGGGCTTGTAACTAAGAACCCGGAGGACAATGCGGCGGGCTCAGCGAATACCTGCATCTGCTAGGCGAAGATAAGCTGCGAACCAGCATCGTGATTACGAACGAGATTGTTGCCGCGGCTGACACTCACCCAGAGGCGAGAACCAGGGATGTCACCTCTCAAGTGATCTACCCCACCGTGCGGTTCTCTCTTGACAGGGCCTTAGAGAAAGGGAGCCGCAGCGATGCAGGGCACAAAGCAACCTAAGTCCCTGCACCGTCTCCCACGGCGCTGATCCAGAGCCCTGGAGACTCCAGGTTCTTGGGGGTAGGCGTCCGGGCACCAGCTCAGACGACGACATCCGGCTCGGCGGGCCCTGGACCACCCAGTCCGGGCCCCCCGGGTCCATCTCCGCAGGGTCGACCCACCTCGGTCAGCCATCCGCGTCCCGGGCCTCTACGTCACTTCCGGCACACGCGCCAGCCCGCGGAGAGGGACCGGGACCGGGCCCGCGCGCGGGGCTGCTCGGGGGCGCGCAGGAGGGCGGGGCGGGGGAAGGGGGAGTGTCTGCTCGCGGCCACCGGTCGGTCCCGCGGCTGCTACCGCCGCTATCTGTGCCGCCGACGGGGTAGGGGAGTTCGCTGAAGCTCCGCGCTCAGAATCGGCCCAGTGTTCCCGCCGGTACTCAGGGCATCAGCGCCGGGAGGACTCACCGCCCTGATCTGTGCTGAAACGGGAGTTGCCTCTGCCTGTGGAGCGGCGGGGACGGCCCCAGCCCCCATTCCCCTCCCTGACCCCTGCTTTCTATCGCTCAAGTCATGGGGAACGCGGCGACCGCCAAGAAAGGCAGCGAGGTGGAGAGCGGTAAGTCAAGGGCCGGGTCTGTGGACCCTCCGGACGGGACGGCGCGGGGCACCGAGCGCCCCTCTGGGTTGGTACCTCGAGGCCGCGGGCATGGTCCAGGCCTCGCAGCCCCGATCGGGAGAGCTTAAGGGGGCGCCGGGGACCAGCTACCTTGCTCGTCTACCTCACTCCTCCCAGGTCCGGCGTGAGGGCTGGGCGCGAAGGGCCACATGGAGAGAGGAGGGAGCGAAGCGGTCCCCGCGACTCTCCTTCTCTCTAGAGCGAGGGGGACTCACTCATTCTGAAACACTTACCCAGATGTGGTTCGGATAAAGAAGTACCTTGTGCCATCCCAGCCCTCGCTTTTCTCCCACCCCTTCTTTGGGAGCCACAGGTAGTGCTGTGGTTAAAATTGGCTCTTTTCCCTCCATCACCGTTGGAACCCAACCTTATCACCAGGCTCTCGCAGGTGACGTTAATCCTGAGTGCGAAACTATGTTTTAAAGATCCTCCCTCTTCAGAGTAGGAATGGGAAATATGATAAAACTAAACAGGCAACTTTGTCAACTGGAGGGAAAAAAGCAATGCAGGCTTGCCTTTTCTTAGGACATTCAAGAATCTGTTACAGTGTGAAACTTAAAGGTCACTCGGAGTTGAAGAGCTTCCAGAATACGGTGGACTTCTTCTGAGACCTGAAAGTGCGAGAAGGCCACACTTTATATCAAACAGAAAAAAAAAATTGAATGTTCGTATGGCTATACAGTTATATAGTGGGGGGCAAAAAAAATTTTTTTCCTGCCACCCCGTAAGTTCTTCTAACGGGGCTAATAAATTAACATGAGATAGATCAACAGAAGATAATCTCCAAACTTTACACTGATGTACATTTGGGCATACCATAAGATATGAAACCTGAAGACACACTGGGCAATTGAAGTTTATATGCCATTTTGGACAAAGGAGAAGTGGGCCGAGGTCTGGGATTTCAAATGAAAAGTAGGCAATTTACAGGTAGATGAAAAGAGCAAACATGTGCTAAGCAAATTCTTTCTGGGCCACCCAGAAACAGTGGGACATAGAGGGAAGTCTAACAAACAAGCTTTGCTACATTTCTCCCTGTCTGACACTTTTAGTTTATATATTAGGATGCTAAGGTGATGCTCTTTTTCAGTAAGCAAATTTTTCCGTCTGAATTCCTTTAGTCAGGTAAAGCAGGAGGGTCAAAGGTTCACTCTGAGTCTTTTTTTGTTCTTTATAGCCAGCTTAAAATCTATATCCCAAAAGACACAGTATGGAGTGGAAGAACTTTTGTCCCCCTCTATATATACTATACCAGGGTTGTTGTGTAAAAAAAATTATTTGCCTTTGTCAGGTTCAGCTCAGATTTTAAAATTCAGAATGACCAAATAACAAATGGTATTTGTCATATCACCAGGAGTAAATTACATCTTAGCACTTGAGGGAATGCCTAATGATTTATCCTGGTTTGTGTAAATAGTATCTTTTAATGTTTCTCTGTTTGTAACATTTTAAAAATATTTTATTTATTTTATTTTTAGACAGAGGGGAAGGGAGGGGAGAAAAAGAGGGAGAGAAACATCAATGTGTGGTCGCCTTTCACACGCCCCCTACTGGGGACCTGGCCTGTGACCCAGGCATGTGCCTGGCTGAGGAATCAAACAGGCGACCCTTTGGTTCTCAGGCCCACGCTCAATTCACCGAGCTACACCAGCCAGGGCATGTAACATGTTTAAGGCTAATTTTGTAATTTAAGCGCAAAGGAATAGCTTGGGTTTTTTTTTCCTATCGATAAAGCAAAATTGATTTGGAAAGATTAAGTCATTCATTTTGTTTAAAAAGTGAGATCAGATTATATGGTGTATGTTACACTAATAAGGGGTTGGTGTTAATTTTCAGGAGCTCCAGAAAAGTTGGATGTACTGTTATATGAATTATCAATGAACACACTTTAGTATGTGATGTGGAGATTTTAAAAAGCCTTTGTAGAGGTAGAACTTCATTATCTTTTTTCAATTGCACAAATGCGGTAACTAACTGTACTATATTATAAAATATAAATTATAAAGGATGCGGAAAGCATAAAGAGTCAGGTGTGTCCAATGAGTTGTCATTTTTCTGTTTTAATTTGAAGCTGTATAAATTTAACCTAAATCATATGTTAATTATATTACAAAAAGTGATTGGTAATTGAATCGTATCAGTGATTTTTATTAACTGTGCAGTGTTCATATTTTTCATAATGATAGGAGACTCTTCTGTGATCTATATACAGTAGCCTCACCTTATCCACAGTTTTGCTTTTTGTGGTTTCAGTTACCTACAGCCAGTCGCATTCCAAATATATAAAATGTAAAATTTCAGGAAAAAAGAAAAAAACAATTGATAAGTGTTAAATTTGTGCTATTCTGAATAGGATGATGGAATTCTGCACCATCCCACTCCATCCTGCGCAGAGCATGAACCATCCCTTTTGTTTAGCACACTGCCTGCCTGTTACTAAGTAGCCATCTTGGTTATTAGATTGACTGTCATGATGTCACAGTGCTTGTCTTCAAGTAACCCTTATAGTAGCGTAATGCTACATCACAACACTTACGTCATTCACCTCACTTCATCTCATCACATAGGCATTGTACCATCTCACATCATCATAAGAAGGGTGAATGTTATACAATATGATACTTTGAGAGACAGACCACATTCACCTATTATTATAGTATATTGTTATTATTTTGTATTTCACTATTAGTTATTATTGTTAATCATTATGTCTACTTTATCAATTAAACTTTATCATAAGTATGTATGTATAAGAAAAAATAATCTATATAGGGCTTAGTACCATCCACAGTTTTGGGCATCCACTGGGGGTCTTGAGAATGTATACCCCATGGATAGAAGAAACTACTGTATTTCTGTATTAAGTTATCAAACCAATTCTCCCCTAGACAGTAATAATTTACTCAAAGCTCACAGCTACGCGATAATCTTGGATATTTACAGATAACAGAATGGAAACTTTAAATGTTTGTCTAAATATATTTAAATTGTTCCAATGAATAAGTTCTTTTGTAAGCTTTAACCATTAGTGACAGCTTGGTCCTTATGTTTGCCAGCTTTTTATGTAAGTTTATTAATGGAAACTGAGGGTCATTATGATACTTTGAATAAATCCTGTGAAGTGATAATGGAAAATATTAAATGACGTCTCATAGGGACAATTATTTGAAATGTAACAGGTTAGCTAGTTTGTAATTTTTACTTGAAGCAATATTATTAAGTGCATGTCACTGTTTTACTGTAGTGAACAAAGAAATGCTATTGATGTATCTTAAAACTTAATGAAAGGACTTTACCAATTATATCTGTTTGTTTTTTTTAATACTCTTGAAAATATATACCTTTCAAAATTTGAATGTAGTTATTTAAACTTCAGTGGATACATTACAGTTTAAAATTTTAGAAATATAAGAGATCTTGGAGATCAGCCTGTGTAATCATTCCATTTCAAAGCCAAAGAGCCTAACCTCTGAAGATGTGGGAGTTGAGATCATACTGTATATCAGAGTGAGGAATGGAGCCTGGTACCCTGACTCCATTCTGCATCACTAAATAATCAATTAATAAGAAGTCTGTCCAGAAGATATCCAGCCATGTACTATAAAAAATAGAGACATTTATTGAAGAAGATACAGGATACAAGAAACATTGTACATAGGACAGTGACACCTCAGTTCCCTTCAAAACAGATACCTTGGGACCTCACACACAGTTCTCCCAATCACCCTCAGCTGCCCTGTCGTATTTTTCTGAATCTCATTGATGGTCTGAAATCTCTTTCTTTTCAAAGATGATTTTAGTTTTGGGAAAAGCCCGAGTGTCAGGCTTTCCCAAAAGCTCAAATTTGTCCTGTAGCGGGGCTAAGTCACCTGAGTGATTTGACATTTCACCAAAAAACTCTGCATGAGACATGATGCATAGGCGGGCGCATTGTCTCGATGAAGCTGCCAATCACCAGCTGCACATAGCTGCAGCCTTCTGAACCTTCCGAATAGCTTCTATGGAGGAGTGTTCAAGCTTAATGCAAAATTTGATGCTGATTCATTGCTCTATTCTGTCAGTCATTTTGAATGTAAGGGCCACACAGCACACATCCTCACTCAACAGCGTCTACTGGCCCCACTGAGTAGTACAGTAGAGTCATCCTTGTTCAAACATGCACATTCCAGCCCACTCCCCTTGGCTGCCAGGTTACACTGATACCACACAAACCATTCTCCTTATAGTAACAATGGCTAGACTTTTTCCAGACCTCATGCATATATTTTCAAACTGTCTACCAAGTGTATTAGTTTCATTTGGACATCCTGTGAATTTAAGCTCAAGAAACTGTCTATCTAGTCTGGTGTAAGAGGGAAAATGAACATATAAAAGGTAGCTGGAAAGCAATATATGATGAGTGCTAACCTATGGAAAGTGAAGTTAGAACTCTGAAAACCACCAATAGGAAACGTGTGATTTGAAAAACTGATTTTAAAATATCAGGTTGATTGAGACTTGAGGTTTGATTTGGATCATGTTTCATATAGGTGACTCTGGAGCTTAATTCTAAAAATATTCTAGAAGACTGAAACTGGATATAAAGATATTAGAGAATTGTTTTGGTTATCTTTGACAATCTGCTGCCTATACTGTAATCTGTTGAAACTTATTCCTCTGCTATTAAAATTAAACATTTTCTGGGGTAATACTTAAAAGCTGGCAAGATTCCGTTCTCATCTCTATAATTTTGGGAGATAACTTTAAGCTAGGTATGTGTTGTACTGTAGTGAACTAGGAATTTGTATTGATTGTATTAATATGTCTTAAAACTTAATGAAAGAATAACTTACCATTACATACTTGTTTTGTGTATTTTTTAAAAATTACCCTTGAAAATAAATATATGTGTTTCAAAATTTATATCTTTAAACTTCATCTAATACACAAAAGCATTAATGCTTTAGAAGTATAAGTGAGTATATAATTCTCTGAGGAGTTTAAAAACTCTTGTCATTCAAAATTGTTTTAATTATCCAGTCTCACTTTTTCGTTTAGCCAGTCACCAACATAAAAAAGACATGCCACTTCTTTTAACCTGGAAGGGTTTTTGTTAGTTTATTTCATTAAAAACATTATATCCCACAGGTTGCCTGTGGGGCCTTATATTACACCCTCACAGCAAAGGTGTTAAGGCCTGTGAGCGAAGTGTTGGTAGAGATTTGGATGTAAATCCTCCCATGTCTACAAGTGGTAGAGCCACACTGTGTAACCTAGTGTTTACATAATGATCTTTGAATGTTTTCCAGAGTATCTCTCTGTCTTAAGAGCTTAAAGAGAATATAAGTAAATCAAAGTCACCAGGAGACTAGGTTCAAACAAAATGCAAGTGTCAGAACACTACATTTTAAATTTTTAAAAACTGAATCTGGGGGAAGGGGAAGAGAGGGGAAAGAGGAAGAGAAACATCAATTGGTCACCCCTTGCATGCGCCCCAACTGGGGACCAAATTGAAACCGAGGCATGTTCCCTGACTGGGAAGCAACCTTTGGTTCACAGGGCGACTCCCAGACAACTAAGCAACACCAGCCGGGGTATAACAATTACAGTTTTGAAGGCTTACTATGTGCCAGGTTCTCTAAGTGCTTTGCATGAAGAATTTCAGTTAATCTTTTTAATCCTATGAAGTAGTTTATTTTCCTTTGATTTTATAACTGAGGAAATGGAGGGTCAGAGAGCCTAAATGGCTTGCCTGAGGTTGCTGGGCTAGTAAGTCAAGAAACAGCATTTGAACCAAGGCAGCCTAACCTCCAAACCTAAAACCGTAACTACTGTGCTAAACAGCGCTGTGTCTAGTGGGAACACGGGCTCTGAAACACACGGCTTAGACTTTACTTTGTTTGTTTATTATCAATTATAGAAAACTTAGGGTGTTTCAATAGTGTCTTTATTTGGACATATGAAATGCGAGTTGTTTTTCCCTTATACCATTCTCTAGATTCAGTGTTTTCATCTGTCCAGTGAGGACAAAGAATTAAATTACCTTGAAAGTCTTTTCAGATTCAATATGCCATAATTTCAAATTAAACCAGATAAGATTAATTTTATATACTGAAAGTATTTTTTACTATTTGTATTTATTTTTTATAAATGTATGCCTCTCCCTCCTGTGAAGTAGCCAACCAAAACATTACTATTTGAACTTGTATTGATATTTTTTAAGTATCTAGAAATTTGCTTTTTGCCATAGTTTAGAATAGCACTATTCAATCATATGTTTTGCTGTGATGGAAATGTTTTTATCTCTGTTGTATAATGTGGTAGACTCTAGCTGCATGTAGCTAATGAGCACTTAATGTGACCAGGGTGACTGAGGAACTGAATTTTTAACTTATAGGTGGCTATTTGTATTTGGTATGTTGGACAGCACAGATGTAGAACATAGCTGTCTTTACATAAAATAAAAATGCCAAAGCATTGTTCCATCATTTTGGAGAATTTGTGGATCCTCACAAGTGTGTATAGATCAACAAAATCTGGATTTATTGTTTCTTGTACTAGGAATTAACTTATTTCTTCATCATTTTCTCTGAATAAGCATTTATAAGCTTAATAAACAGATTATTATAGTTTATTAATTTCTATATAATTTGTAAAGTGAATTACAATGTTAACTTTCTTACTTGGCTGTACTAGAATTAAAATTTTGTAACTTTTAATACTGAATCTCTGTGAATATATTTTTATTGAAAATTTTTGTAGATTTGAATGTTGATTAAGGACGAATTTAGTGATCTCGTAGCTCACTCATATCTTAAAACCTTTCAATTACAGACTTCTTTAAAAAGGAAAATTAGTGGCAGGTATTTGTTCTAATTCACCAGATAGTCTTCCTTGCGTTCAAAAATAAGAAAAAGCATTAAGTCAAAACAAACAGTACTATTTGAATGATAAATGCATATTATCTCATCCAGTTTTGTGATTCATTTTGTACGTATTATCTACTTTATAAAATTATCTTGTGTTCAGGAACCGTTTTTCTTGTTCTCCTGGTCAGTGACCTCCACTTAGAGATGAAAGATTGCTGCTTTTCATAGCCAGCGGCAGGACAATTAGAGGCATGAAAACCAGCTTAGGAAAAAAAGTAAGCCCTGGCTGATGGCAAAAGCTGTGTGCCCATGACAAGATCCTAGGTAAGACCGGGTAGCTACTCAGCTCCTGTCAGCTAGTCAGAAGTTGGCCATAAATCATTTTGATATCCCATTGAATTAATAAAACAAGACAATTGTGTAATTTACAAAATTATACATCTAGGTGATAATAAATGTCAGTACACATATGAGATCAGATTTCCTTGGGGGAAATAAATCTTGTTTTTAATGGGGAAAAAAAGAAGTTAGGTAGAAAACCGTGGAATTTATGGGAGGTAAATATACCCAGGCCAGTATCTTATAATTTTGAGTATTTTATCTTAATTTTAAAAATAATTCCTTCAAGAACATCCATTATAGTTCTTCCCTTTGTTAGTTCATTCATTCATTCATTCATTCATTCATTCATTTATTCCACATAATTGAGCTTCTAATATATGACAAATTCTAAGCAAGACTATGAAAATAAAGATTGAACAGAACACAGTACCTGCTCCAAAGTGCCTGTATTCCATAACGGGGAGACAGACATGTCAACAAATCAATGGAAGGAAAAAGGGGGAAAAAAACCTAGCTGTTACAATGCTTTCATAGGAATTCTGTGGGGGAAACAACTGGAAGCATGGTCATTATACAGGGGCAGAGAGGGTAAGGTTCAAAAATGACTTCAAGGAGGAGGTGAGCCCTGATTTGAGCATTGAAAATGGCAAATGTTCAGCAGCAGAACTGATTACAGGGTAAACGTGTTCTGAGTATAGGGAACACAGAGTGAGCAAAGATGCAGAGCAGTGAAACAGCCTGGCATCTTCAGGAAAAGGAAGTAAATTGTCCGTTATGACTAAGTGATAGAGGATGGGGTTAGTGGTAGGGAAGAGGGGAGAGTGCATAGTAAAAGATGAGACTGAAGATATGGACACAGGCTATATAATGGAACTTTTCCCATAGACATTGGGGAGCTATAATAGTCTGAAATAAGCGAGAGACATAAAATTTGGTTTTAGAGGGATTATTTTGGTGGTAATGTGAAGGTGAGTCACTGTGGAACAAGGTGGGTGGAGGAAGGAAGATCAATTTAGAAGACTTTGTTACTCACATTAGGGGCTTTTAGGTTCTGAATCGAGGTGCTCCAGGTAAGGATCTAAAAAGTGGGAAATTTGGAAATGAAAAATGAGCAGACTGTACTTAACTGATAGCTTGTGGGGAATGAGGAAAAGAAGGAATTAGAAATAACTCCCCAGTGTTTAGCTTCTGTGTCTTGGTGGGTGGGTTGTGATGCCAATAATGGAGTCAGAAATTAATATAAGGGGAAGAGAAGATTTGGGGGGGCATATTGAACTTGGGGCACCTATGGTATTTCTGGGAAATAATATCTGATTGGTTGTTTTGTATGTGGATGTTCTTTTATTCTCCCAGGGGGGTAGGGGGCGACTTTGGATGGTCAATGGATCTTTGCTACGTTTCATCCTCATTTTGCTCCCCCTTTTAAGGCCAGCTGTTTAGAAACTATAGAACCATAATATCTAAGTTCTATTAATATTAGTTAAGAACTATGGCTACTAAAGGTTTAACTTTTTTGTTTTGAAAGAATAAAAGCCAAAGCACTGATGAGAACAGTGTAACTAATTTTAAAGACACAAATTAATTTAAAGTGAGATGAAGTATTACTTTCATAATTAAAGTGTGCGTCCTGTAAGGTATTGAGCTTTGTAGAGTCATGTGGAATAGTGGAAAGAGCATGTAAAATATAGAATGTGTATTATATTAAGTAAATATCAATTTTCTTTCCCTAGGATCTTTTAAAATAGATATTAAAAAGTTAAGGTGTAATTTAATAGTAAGAACATGAACTTAGCCTGAGAAAATCTAAATTCTGTTTCCTCTTACATTCTGTTATTTCACTTTGGATGAATATTTTAATGTCTGCAAGCTATGCTATAAAATTAAGAAAGAGGCCATGATGTCTTCCAACTTTATAATCCAATGATTCCAGTGTATTTATTAAAAGAAAAAAATGTGCATTTTAAAAGGGGCAAGACTTGGGAATAAGTTATAGAAGGTTCTCACAAATAATACGGATAGAAAAGTGGTAAATGAGCCTTAGTGTGAGCAAATGTAAGGTAATTATTTATAGAAAATGTTTTATACATACTTAAAGAATGATAAGTCTCTGAATTTTGACTTAAGGAATTTCTGAATCACTGTTTTGATCTTTGAAACTACGCTCATGTTCTACAGATAAAGGGACTATCTGATTTTTGGTCATTGGGAGTGTATACTGGACATAAAACGTAGAACATTCTACTCTTAATATAAACCCTTAACATACAATCTGTAGTGTGATAGTTTGTATATAGCAGATCCAGAGACAGTTAAGATCAGGGGCAGCTAATAGGAGTTAAGAGAAAGGAGGGTCTATTGTATGAGGATAAACTAAAAAAGCAAAACAAAAAACCTTCGATCTAGAAAGATGAGCGCTACATCATTGAATTGTATAAATCAAGTAGTATAGAAAGAAAAATCTTGGCTTTTTCACCTAAATTCGAAACACTAAATCCCATGAGCTATTCCTCAAAAAGTTAGTTGTAGAGTAAATTAAAGGAAGTACAGTAAAACATTGATAAACTAAGCTTAGAGAATAAATATATTTAACTGATTTGTAATCATTTATGTGAAAGGTAAAACATTTGTGCTAATAAATATAGATAGTATTTTTAGCAATTGCTAGAAAAATTTAATGGTTTTTTTCTCTTTTTATAGGTTTTGTTACCCCTTCAGCTTTTAGAACTACTGAAAGAATCATAACTATTAAAAATAGACCTTCATCTTTTTCTAATATTGAGGCTTATTATTATAATTCAGATAATAAATTCTTTCTCCTGATGTGGAGATGTAGCATAAATCTTTATATTTTAATCTGTTATAATTCATCCACTTAATTATTTTTAAAAAAGTTTCAGAGGATGGGAGCTAAATAGTTTTTTTTTTTTAATGTAGCTCATAGTCTATTGGAAGATTTAGATGAGTAAATGAGAATTTTGTAGGAAGTATAGTATAGAATATTTCCTGTAGGAATAATTTTGTTGATCACTTTTTGGTTGTAATGTAAATTAGATTCAGTAATACTCTGTATCTATGCAGATTATTTACTGAATACAATGTGGGACTCATAAAAAGAAGTATTCACTAGTTTATAATTCACAGTGATGAATGATGTACTAGCATATTTGACAATAGGGCTGCCTTAGAAAATCCAACATAGATGTTAGATCTTTATCTAACTTGCTATAAGACGGTGTTAAATTCCAAGCTTTATGGTCATGATTTAAGGTTGTATTCTCTGTTGCCTACTATTTATATACGTTAACTTTTCAATGACTTCTGAAACTTTTTATTTTTCTATGAGACAGTTGTTGAATCTAAACTTTTGTCTTTGGCAAATCTGTGTTCTCCATCCAGACTTGGTCCTCAAAAATATTAAAGATACTGTCTTGAGATCTCATTATTTTAGGGTCTTAACAAAATGAGTATTCAATTTCTATACCATGACATTTTTAAGTAGTTAACCACGAAGCATCAGCAGACCATTGTGGTATGTGAACCACAAACTTGAGAGAACATGTTTATATGGATATTACTTAGCTTCTTTTGATAATTTAGCTCCTTCAGTCTAGTCCTAGCTCAGTTCTGTAGATGAGTAAAAGCCATGAAAAGTTAAACTGCGGAAAAATATGAATTCCTTTTTTGAGCTGTAGTCTTGATGTTATGAAATAAACCGTAGTTTCATAGAATGACACAGAGACATAAAAGTCTTTTGTCTGTTAGTCATTCAATCCTCTAGTCATGCTCAGTCAGTGCTTACTGAGCGCCTGCTTTGTACCAGGTGCTGTGCTCATCCATAAATGCAAATATGCAAATAAAAGTGAGGCTTGGTTTCTTAACCTGGGGGACAGATACATACGGATATTTATGATAAAATTTTCAATGTTATGCAGGTATCTGAGATTGATACTTGGGTAAAAAATAAAACATAATAGTTTATATAGGAATAAATACAGAATTTCTGAGATCATATTGGGACGTAGACTGTAACTGACTGAAATAGAAACTGGCTTTGAGTCCATTTTGAAGATGTTTACATCAATAATTGTAGCATTTACACCAACATTGATTTCTCAGCTGTTTCTCCTGCTATACATTGTGATCTGTAAGGGTAGAGACAGTATCTACGTTGTTTAATCTTTCGATCCCTAGAATTTGGCACAATTCCTAGCTCATAGTGAAAGCTAAAATCATAGATAGATAAGCGGATTAAAAATTCAGGCCTATTACAGAAGTATTTACCCCCCCTACCCTCTCAGTTTGCAGGTACTTTCTCTGTAATATTGAATATATTGATTATTTGGGTATAGTAGTCAGTCTACTTGGTAAGATTATACCTCTTTCCTTCTCTTCTTAGCACATAGTTTATTTGATATTTATATATCAAAATTATATCACTTAATTGGTAGGGAGAGATTGGTCTCAGGCTTCAGGTAGAAGACATCGGATTAGGGAGACTATTATGGTCCTGGCCTCTTGGAAGATTTCTGCTCATTTGAGGCCTGCTGTGGTCTGAATGTCTGTGTCTCCCCCAAATTCCTATGTTGAAATCCTAACCCTCAAGGTGACAGTATTGGAAGGTGGGACCTTTGAGAGGCGATTAAGTCATGAGGTTTCTGCTTTCGTGGATGAATTCATGTCCTCGTAAAAGAGGCCTGAGAGGGTTTTCTCACCCCTTCTACCACGTGAGGTCACACTGAGAAAATGACTGTCAGTGAGGAAGTGGGCTTTCACCAGGCACCGTATTTGCCAGCCCTGTGGTCTTGAACTTTTAATCTCTTCAGAACTGAGAAATTAAACTCTGTTGTTTATAAGCCTCCCAGTCTATGGTATTTTGTTATAGCAGCCTGAACAGGTGAGACCTGTACCATTCAGTGGTATGTTCCCATTCTGTCGCTACCATTTACCATCTTTGGCAGATTAGCGTATGATTGAGTTTAAATACGTATCTTTTCTTGGATTTAAAAATATACATTGTTGCATATTTAAGTGAGAATGTATTCTTACTGTCTGTGGAAATGTAGCTTTTATTAGCAGCAAATATTAATTGAGAGAACACATCAAATTATCCCCCCCCTTTTTTTTTTAAATAAATTAACTGTCCTTTGAGAATTTAGAACCTGGCTACTTAGGTGATCAGAAGTTGTTGACCCAGGTACTTAATATTGTTAATCTAGTATCTGGATCACACTGAGATTCAGAAAATAATAAAAGTGTTCTAAAAGAAGCAATAATAGGTGTTACAGTGTATTTATATAAGTTCACTGTAACTTCTAAAATCTTCCCACCTACAAAATGGAGATAGTGCTGAGTCACGAGATTTAGGTATATGATATATTCCTTTTGGCACCTAGAATATAATCAATAAATAGTAAATATAGCACTGGCTGGGTGGATCAGTTGCTTGGCACATTATCCCATACGCCGAAAGGCTGTGGGTTTGATCCCTGGTTGGGACACATACGGGAGGCTACCAATCAATGTTTCTCTCTCACATTGATGTTTCTCTCTCTCCCTTCCTCTCTCTAACATCAATAAATATATCCTTGGGTGAAGATTAAAAATTAGTAAATATAGTGTTTTAAGGGAAATCCTTTACCACTGTTTATATAGACTGGGCACTTTTTTTTTTTTTTTTAGCAATCCTGAATTGCCAGTCAATGGACAACTAGAAATAGTAAATTTATCTACTGGAGTAATTATACAGTATAAGGAGGTGATTTATATCGATAATGTCAGGATCACCCAAAATAAAAAGATATAAAAATTCAGTGAGAAATTTTAGAGTTATCCATTAAAACTTTAAAAATTACATAAAATAGCTTATTTATTTCTCACAGTAATCTTACATAATAGATACTATCATCATCAGCATCATTTTTTTCTAGTAAGAAAACCAAGACTTAGAAAAGTTAAACAAGGTTACACAGCTAGTTAAATAGCAGAGCTTCATGTAATGCAGCTCAGTTGATCTGATTCTAGGACCTTTACTCATAATCAGTGTTACACTGCTCCCCTAACATGGTGATGATAATTTTCTTTTAAAAATTGTGCATTTGCAACTGTTCTAGAATCCAAAGATCCCTTAGGGGATCTGTTTACTTACTGTCACCTTTTAAAAATAGTACTTAGGTTTTCCTGTGTGTCAGGCATTGTTGTCAGTGCTACATGTATAATATCTAATTTAATTTCATAACCCTTTGAGGTAGAAATTATAATTGGGTATATTTTTTTATTTTTTATTGTTAATTCATTGACTTGAAAGAGAGAAACATCCATCTGTTGTCCCGCTTTTTTACGCACTGCTTGGTTGATTTTTTTACGTGCCCTGACGGGGCATTGGTCCTGCAGCCGTATCAGGACAATGCTCTAACCAACTGAGCTACCTGGCCGGGGCCTGGTTTTATTTTACACTAGAGAAGATTTAGGCACAGAGAGGTTAAGTAACTTCTTAAAGTTTTGTCCAAAGCTACATGGTTAGTAAGCAGTAAAGCAGGGATTTGAACCGAGGCAGTTTGACTCCGAAGTCTTTGTTCTTAACCACATGCCATATTGGCTGCTTTTCTAAAAAGTTGTCCACTTTTTATTTCATTTACTTATCTCTTTCATAATAATTTTTCCAGTGATAATAAACTCATTACTCCATAAAGCAATATATCAGTCGGGGTTACCCTAGAGAAACAGTGTCAATAGGATATATATTAACAGGTGTATTGCAAAGAGTTGACTTATCGATTGTGGGGTTCTGGCGAGGCAAGCCTTAGATTCACAGAGCAGGCTATTAGGAAGGGCAAGGTGGAACTCTGGGGCACACGCTAAAGCTGCAGTCCTTAGCTGAATTTCTTTAGGGAACCTTCTGCTTCAAGCACAACTGAGTCAGGCCCACTGAGATTATCTAGGAAAATCTTGACTTAAAATAAACTGATTATGAACTTTATTCACTTCTACAAAATACCTTCACGGCAAACCTAGGTTTGTGTTTGATTCAATAACTGGAGACTAAACCCTAGCCAAGTTGACATTTAAAACTGATCATCACATTCTCTGGTATCTCTTCACATTGTACAAATCTTTCGCTTTTTAAAACTGTTCCTCACAAAATAAATAAAGAAATAAATAAATACAACTGATTATCACAGACATCTTTTTGTTTGTTTGTTTGTTTTAACCCCAGAGTGTGGAGGCAAGGGGAGGAGTGATGAGGTATGGTTCATTTTCCCAAGCTAGGAATGGAATCTTTTAGACCTTCATTTATTTATTGATCACTCCTACCACCTCCTCAACTCCACCCTCACCCACAGTGTATGTAAACCACATTACCTTAAAAAAACACAAGCCTCAAAATAAAAGGTACAGAAATAGTTGAACCAGAAAACCTATGCTGAGTCTAGTTACAGTGTTTGAACATAAAATTTATCCCCTTTTACATGGCAATGTAACCAGTGTTGGGGTTCTTGGATTCCTCCCAAGAAGAAATTAAGAGGAACCCCAGAGACATTTCCAGAGAGATTTTATTAAGTTTATGCTCCAGCACGAGGGAGTCAGCACAAAGGAAGGGAAGGTCCCCTAAACTGACTTGGGGGCTGGCTCTGCTTGGCTTGCTTTTATAAGATGGAGACAGAGTGGGCTTGGGTGAAAAGGCAGGCTTTTAGAAAAGGGCAGGCTTGTGGAATTTTCCATTTCAGGGTCAGTGACTTCCTTTACTAGCTGCAGTGCCTGGTAAGTATGACAAGAGGACCGATTGATTATTGCCGCCAACCTAGAAAGTTTGTGTAGCATTAAAACCTTGATTGGCTGTACATCTGGGTCAGTAGCTTAAGCAGGCAGTTAGAATGGAGATAAAACCAGCTACCTCTGAGAGTTTTTGAGTAGACAGTGAAGGGGTGGTGACATTTTTGTGGTCAGCTTATTCCAACCACCTGGTCTTAACTTGGCTTCCTGGCCACCTGGTATTTTCTGTTCCCAGTCCCAAGTCCTTATGCTGCCTCAGTAAGGGAGTTACACAGTATAGAATCTCTTTCTAAATTCGCTAACATTCTAACAGGAATTTAGCGTGGAATTCTAACAGGAATTTAATTTATTACAAAGAACATTGGCCCACATAATGGATGAGATAATTAGTGTTTAATAAACTACAGAATTATCTGTAGATTCTTAGGTGCAAGAAGAAGGGTTTCAGAGAGCTGTCTGCAGATATATATGTATATATAAAATATTTATATCTTTACATTTTTACCCTCTTTCAATAAGTAAAATTTAAAATGCTGTAAGATTCCTTACCAAGACATAGATTTAAAGCGATGCAAAATGATGTGTCATAAACCCTCAACTAGACTAAAAGGCTATAAGAGAAAGTGTCACACAGACACTCCATGAGACAGTTGGGGTTTCTAGAAGTAAGGACATTGTCCCATAGAAGTAACCTTACCTGAGGCTCCAGATAGAGAAGGTCTTCTCAGAAAAAAATGTAAATGTGGCTTTTGTCTACTGGAATTGATTATAATTTGATCATAAGAAACCCACAGAGTTTTAAAGGGAATCATATCACTTAGACTGAAAGGGGCAGAGAGCTCATAATGGGGGAAAAAAGTCTCAGGGACTTTAGCCTCTTGTGGACAGCAAAGAAGCTGAGAAGCTATTCAGCTCTAAATATAGACCATTTCTTATGGAAAATGAAAAATGACTCAGAGGAATGCAGTTTAGAAGCCAAGAGTAGAACTAAGAGACATAGAGAGCCACTCCCAGGACTAATCAAGGAACTGGCGACATGTGCCCAACTGGATTTCAGAATTGCTATCGACCGATGACTATTACGTGCCTCTTGTTTCCTCCCCGTTTGAATTTCTCCCAATGCAGTTTTCCATTCTTGTCTCAGCATTGTGTAATAGGTATGTGTTGGGCAGATAACTTGACTCTCTAGTTCACAGGTCTTCAGATGAGAAGAATCATACCTGAGGAGCGGCATCCAAGAATCCGGATCCGAGGAGCCTCATCTGCATCTGCACCTGATTTAGATTAGGTCCTGGACTTTGAGCCAATGTTTTAATCAGATGAGACTTTTGGGGGCTTTGGGGGTGGAATATATTTTGAAAATGGAGGAATGCAAATAATATGTGGCCAGAGGGGAGACTGTGACGGAGTAGAGAAGACTGCAAATTTTTAACCACCCTTTTCATTCAGAGTCATAGTTGATTTCTTCACCCCATTGAACCTGGGCTTGGTCCGTGATTGTTTGTCCAATAAAATGTAGTGGATGTGATGCTGAATTCTAGGTTTATCCCTTTGAGAGAACTGACAGCCTCTGCTTCTCATAGAAGCCACCGACTATGTAAGAAGTCTGCGTATTCTGAGGCCAGCCTGCTGTTAGAAGCCCAACTAGCCACTTGGAGAGAGAGGAGAGTGAGCATGAGGGGGGTTTGTGGGATGGGGGAGAGATTGAGATTGGCCATATGGAACAGTAGCACCTGGCACGAGACAAGTGAGCAAAACTTTCTTAGACCTTTCAGTCAGCCCAGACTTCAAATGAAGGCAGACAGGTGAGTGCCTCAGCCAGCAGTGAGAACTGAGATGCTGGCTGTATGACCTCAGTTGGGCTGTTGCAATTATACTCCAGCTGTTTGAACCACATAGTTTGGACTCCAGACCCCAGAGAGCGATGAACAACTCCTACTGTACCTTATCCAAATTCTTGAACCACAGAATTGTGAACAAAATATAGTTATTGTATTAACAGTACATTTTTGTATTTGTTACATAGCAAGAGATAACTGAAACACAAATGAAGGAACTGAAATACAGAAAAATTCTCTCACCTGCCCAGACACTGTAACAATTGTTGTCACCAATTGCATTTTTAACTGCCTATGTCCCCATTCTTTCCAAAGGACCCTCTGGAACCTCTTTCTGTCATTAGCAAACTTGTCTGTACCTAGAACTTTTCCGTGTAATGGAGTTTTATTCCGTAGCACCTTACATTTAATAGTTGGACAGTTATAGATAGTGTAACTCCTTGACTTAACTACGGAATAATAATATGATCTGACATACAACTGGGTACTTTCTAAAAAAGGCAGTACCTTCTCCTCTGAGCTTTTTGAAAAAACAAATTCCTCACACAAAAGCATTTAGTTAGCATCTGACTTAAAATGTCTTACAAGTGATTCAGAATAATTTATGTAATATATCAAAAAGTAAACAACTTAGTCCTCATGAAACATTAAAGTTTTTCCCAAATGTCCTAATTGCACTATTGATTAGAGGTCTTATCTCTTGACCATTCTCTAGAACAGAATTCAGCCCCAGTCACTTCTCCCTCCTGGATATTTTCTTCTGGAACATCCAGTTCCTTTTCACCTTCTTAATATGCAGAGAAACATCTCTCACAGGAAAATCAATCTACCATCAAAGTACTGACATTTGACTTTTTTTTAGAACCTAGAGTGAGTTTATCAAACTGTTTTTCTCGACAAAGGAATTTTCATAATAACTATTATGAAAGTGATAATTTCCACTTATCATTACTTATATATTAGAAAAACAAGAAAAATCTCAACCAGAATCTCACCATTCACAGATAACTACTGTTAGCATTTTTCTTCAATATAGTAGCCCCCCTTTATCTGCAGTTTCACTTTCCATGGTTTCAGTTACCCACAGTCAGCCACATTCCAAAAATATTAAATGGAAAATTCCAGAAATAAACAATTCAAAGTTTTAAATCTTGCACCATTCCGAGTAGCGTGATGCAATCTTATGTCCTTCCTGGGACATGATTCATCCCTTCATCCAGTGTATCCACACTATATATACTCCCCTTCCAATGTCACTTAGTATCCGGCTCAGTTATCAGATAGACTGGTGTAGTATCACAGTGCTTATATGAACGTAACCCTTATTTTACTTATTAATGGCCCAAAGCACAAAAGTAGTGATGCTGGCAATTTGGATATGCCAAAGAGACACCGTAAATTGCTTCCTTTAAGTGAAAAGGTATGTCTGGATAGGAAAAAACTTAGTATATATAGGGTTTGGTACTATCCTTGGTTTCAGGCATCCACGGGAATTTTTGGAATTTATCACCCATATATAAGGGGGAACTACTGTATATCCTTTTAAAAAATATATGGGTGAGTGTTAACAAAAATGGGATTATAATGATAATAATATAGTGCTTACCATGTGTCAGGCACTATTATAAATGCTTTAATCAGGTTTATTTTGTATAATCTACCTCATAATCCAGTGAGGGCTATACTTTTATTAACCTCTTTTGCAGATAAAGAAACTGAAACGGTTAAGTAATTTGTCCACGCTCACATAACTGGGATTCAGATCCAAGAAGTCTTGAATTTAGAGCCTGAACATTTAACCATTAACCTAACTTGCCATCCATATTAATATAATGACTTATACTTTGATTTTATTTTGTTTTGTTTTTATTTTTGTTATGAATTTTTCCATGTGGTCAGATATTATTCTGCAGGCAATTTTTCACATTCAACATATTAAATTTATTAAAATAATAACATGTAAAGATCTAATTTTTAAATTCTACTTTAATAGTAACCATTCTCTCTACTTCCTATAGCATTGGTTCATCAGTTTTACTTGTTTTATGATTTTAATCATTTAGTATATACTCTTTTATGGCTGGCTTCTTTTGCCTGACAGTTTATAGAATTCATCCCTGCTGTTGAGTATAGTTGGAAATTGTCCATTCTCTTTTCTGTATAGTATTCTATTGTTTGAGTATATCACAATTTATCAATACTGTTCTGAGATGTGATGTGTCCACTTTGTAGTTATCTTAAATGATACTATAAACATTCTGGTACATGTATTTTGATGAATATACATATGTATTTCTATTGAGTATATATTTAGTTGTGGACATTAAACTTTAAACAGTCAAATAGTTTTCTAAAGTAGTTATACCAATTTGCACTACTACCAGCATTGTATGAGTGTCATTGTCCTACATTTTTACCAACTTTCAGTTTTTTTCTTTCTTATTTACTTTAGTCATTGTGATGGGTGTTACAATAACATTTTTATGATTACATAATATTCCATTGTATAGATATGTGCTGCCTTTTTTTAAAAAGTAGCTCTTATTGTTGGACATTTAAGTTGTTTCCATTCATTTTTTTTGAAATAATATAAATATGAGATTAATATTCTTGTAGATTTATTTTTTAAATTTCTGATACATGTTTCTAATGCACATAATTGTACAAATAATATGAGAGTCTGTTTCACTGACATGTTAAAAGGATGAGTCATTATAACTTTTACAACTTCAGTTACTTGGTAAAAGATGGCATCTTTTATTTTATTTTATTTTTTAATTTAATCTTTAATCTATTTTTTCCCCATTACCATTTAGTCCCCTTTTACCCCCTCCCCTCAGCAATCACCACACCGTTGTCCATGCTCATGAGTCTTTTTCCCTTTCTGCTTAATCCCTCCATGCCCTAACTTCCCCCCAAGCTGTCATCCTGTTCTCCATCTATGAGTCTGTCCCCATTTTCCTTGTTAGTTCAGTTTGTTCCTTAGATTCCACATATGAGTGAAATCATGTAATCGCCAAGATTTGGAAGCACCCCTGTGCCTATCAGTAGATGAGTGGATAAAACAACTATGGGACATTTATACAATGAAATACTATTAGGGCGTAAAAAAGAAAAAAATTTTACCTTTATGACAGTATGGATGGACCTAAGAACATACACTAAATGAAATAAGCCAGCCAAAGAAAGTGAAATAAGGCATCTCATATTTTAAATTTAAATTAATTTTATTTCCAGCAAAAGTTGAATATTATTTTTATTGGTAATTTTATATTTTTAATAAGTAGCCTGTTCTCATCCTGCGCTTATCCTTCTATTGAAATGGCTGTGAATGTCTTTATTTGTTACCATTAGTAACCCTTTTCTTGCTATATATATGTTAGAAACTTTTCCAATTTTATCTTTAAATATAAAAAGTTAAATTTTTATATAATCAAGTTTATATTTTACAGCTTTTGTCTTTGGTATCATGTTTTAAAAGGCCTGTTCATATTTTCAAATCTTGCATTCTGCTCTCTTCCTCCCACTTGTGTGTGTATGTTTATGTGTGTATATATACACATTATATGTATATTTAATTTTTTCCATTTGAAAAATAATATGAAAATGTAAACTTACTCCCTCTATGCTATATTATTTTCTTTTTCTCAAATCCCCTTCAAAACAAACTTCTTAATTAATAGGCTAACTTCACAGCTTCTACTTTCTTACTTTCTGTTTATAGTTCAAATCCTCTTAGTTTTATTTTTATTCCTACCTGCTCTGGCAAGCATCATCAGTGATTCTAGAGTTGTTTCTGTTTGTGAGCTTTTTTTCTTTACCCTATGATAGCGTTTCTTTGTTGTTGTTGTTGTTACAGAAATTTTTGTGGTTTTGTTGTGTCAGGCATTGAAACATCTGAACAAAGCAATATCTGGGTAGTGAGGCTGCTGCTTTGTCCTTCACTTCTTTGGATTACTAGAGCTACTTGTCAGTAGATTAAAGAGAGAAAGAGAGATGGAGGGTGGGGAGAGAAAGAGAAAGAGAGAGAGAGAGAGAGAACCTTTTGTATTACTTAAGTCTTTCCAAGGGATGTGCTGGTACAATACAAACTTCTCCTGTCAGATGTAACTAGTCTAGCGCCCAATCATCATGCACAATACCTGGGTAGCAGCAGTTCACTGCACCCCCTCCCACCTCAGCCCTGCTCGTTTGTGTGTGATATTTAAAGCATCTGGAGGAGTGTGAACAGTACCGAGAAGAGGAGGGAGGAGGAAACAGCCTGAGTGCCTGGCTGGGAGGAGGCCAGCCAAAGTTGTGCAGGGCAAGCCTGAACACTGGTGCAAGCCCACGCATTGTTGATGTTCTTTAATAGGAACATCTGGTGGAGCCCCATGATGGGGTCTTCATCAGCCTTAAGCTAGCTCATAGCCATGCTGATGATGCAGCTCTCTAGGGTGGACTAATGGTCGTACACCACGATGCTGTGCTGGATTTTCTGGAATGGAAGGCTAGGCAACTTCTCCACAAAGGCAACTTTCCCCTGGAACTGGTGTCTTTCCTATGGAAGGCATGATGTGTCAGTGCAAATTGCACCTGGCTGGGTTTTGTCATTATCAAATAACTGATAGTAATATTGAATGAAGCTGGATCCATTCTACTCCCAAAGTGGCCTGCCTCCCATTCTGCGGCATCACCCAGCCTCACTGAGACCGGAGGGGCTTGCACAATGGTGGCAGCAGCGGCAGCAACCCCACGAGTTTTCTTACTCTGTTGCATTCCCCCAAATGAGTCATCTACACAAGTACTTCAGCTACCAATACATCCTGTTGCTGTATTTCTCAACTTTGTGACCAGCACATACCTCGCTTCTGTTCTCCAGGCATATCTGATTTTTACTGGATGTCTTCCTTGAAAAATCAAATTGAGGAAAATATCTTTTCCCTAAATCTATATTCCCTGTTTTGGTAAAAATGGGGAACTTCCCAGTCATATAAACCAGAAATCTGGGAGTCATTCTAGATTCATTTTCCTTATCCCTACCTGTCTTTGATCATTGGGCCTTATCAGTGATTTATCCCATCATTTCCAATTTTACTTTTTCTAGCTTAGTTAAGATAATTATCATCTCTTTTCAGGATATCTAAAATAGTTGCTTAACTAATCTCTCTACTTTCAGTTATCTTAGCCATCTCTGAAGTCTGATCTGGTTACTCCCTGCTTAAAATGATTTTTACGGTGCTCCACATAGGACAGGATTATTCTTAGCCTGACATACGAGGCCTGCCATGATTTGGCCCCTTCCTCTTGTTTGATTTCCTTCCTGTCCACTCCTTTTATAGTGCTTTTTAAGATACAATACCATGTGTTCTCACAAATACATGGACTCTAATGAACAAAAGGAAGTAACGAACAGAGTAGAAACAGGGGTGTAGATACATGGAACAGACTGACAGCTGTTGGAAGGGACTGGAAGAAAGAAGGTGAAGGCATCAGACAAAGAACATATGCATGACCCATGGACGTGGACAATAGTGTAGTGGTGGCCTGAGGGAGATGGGAAGCAGAGGGCTAGGTGGAGGTGGGAAAAGGGGGAAAATGTGGGGAGAACTGTAATAGCATAAACAATGAAAAATAAAAGAAAAAATATTAAAACTATTCTGTCCTGACTAGTGTGGCTTGGTTGGGTGTCATCTTGCAAAGCGAAAGGTCGCTGGTCGGTTCCTGGTCAGGACACAGGCCTGGGTTTAGGATTCAGTTCCCAGTCAGGATGCATGTGAGAGGTAACTAATGTTTCTGTCCCTCTCTTTCTCCCTTGCCCACTTCTAAAAATAAAAAAATAAAATCAAACAGACACAACGGCACAATAAAACATTGTTATTACTATGATTGCGCTGCCATCGTTGCTGACTTTAACACCAAAAATTGTTGTATTCAGAAGTGTATCCTAAACACAAAATTATTCTTTCTCTACTGCTAGCTAATGTTTATTAAGATATTACAAATCAATTTTTTATTAGTTTGAGTAAAACAAATCAATCTATTATTGGAAAATTATGTGGGGTTAATTTAAAACTAAAAATGATTTTGTCTGCTATTTCCTACTTGGCATTATCTATATTAATACCCTCCATTAGTATGGGTTACTGAAGATTTACTTTACCTGGTCTGTTCTTCCGTCATTTGACACTACAGAAACATCTCAAAGGAATTAACCAAGGATATAAATAGTATGCATACATGATTACTGATTTCTTTATTTTATTTTATATGGTAAATATGCTTCTTTTTAAGCTATAATTTTTGAAATTCACCCTCATACCTTTCTTTCATAAGGGCTTTACCCATATTGTTTCCTGTCTGGAAGTCTCTTTATCTCCTCTCTGTCTAATTGACCCTTCATCACTTCCTTCACATTTCATTTCAATCATGTTTTCAGGAAGGTGCTGTCTGATCTTCCAATGCTAGATTAAGGTCCTTTCTTACATGTTTTCATAGAATTATGCCACTTTTTTATAGTATATTCTTTATCACTGAACTATTATGTCTGTTTTTTCTCTTCATGAAATGTAGTAGGACATAGTACTGTGCTTGGCACATAGTAGGCACTTAAATACTCAGTAAATAAAAGTTTCTTGATAGGCAAAGAAAGATAGTCTGAAGTAAGTTTCAGAGAGGTGCTTTTTTAGAACAGACATAACAAGGCATATCTAAATGTTACTGTAAAAAATTTCTACTGAGCCTATGAAATAATATACCAGCTGGTGCTTATAATTTTTATTTTGTATTTATTTCTAATATAAGATTAGGAAGATTGTCATTAAAATACTTCTGTTTGGTAGTAGAGAATATTAATTGTTTCCCTGGAGATAATTACAACTATGTACTTCAACTTCAGGCCAGGGTTTACTTGTTATATTAGGAGCAATGTGTTAATGAGAAACTAATATTACAAGGGAGTTTGGTGAACTTGACTCAAAGACAATGAAGTGGAGATTGTTTTGCAGAATTTAGACTATATTGGTATAGCAATGAAAGTCTGTTGTCAGCACTGCTACCAGCATGGGAGCTGGGTGTCCGTTTCACAGCAGACTATGTCCCAAAGAGATTACTTTGCAGCTGTGGCTCGCCTTGTTTGGCTTTTGCCGTAATCTTGTTTTCCAGTCTTCCTAACCATTCTAGAATGCACCCATCTATTTCAGGTGTCCTCCCAGGAAAGGCAGCCAGAGGTCTTATTTGTAGGCATGTTTCATAGGGTTCCCAATGAAAAGCACTCTTAAGATGGATAGTTAAGCTCTTAGACCCCGGATTCAAGGAGTATGTTCAGGGAAGTGTTTTGGCACAGAGCTCTGAAAGACGGTGCTCCAAATTCTGTGCGAGAAGAGATTGACAGGAAATATTTTGAATGCATGAAACTGACAGGATTAATATCCAGAATAAAAACCTTTTATAAGTCAATGAAAAGATAAAGTCAAAGATAAAAAATGAGGAAGAAAACATATTGTAAAGGATATGAATAGAAATTACTGCAGATAAAAATTCAGATGATCAATTGACTAATGAAAATATATTTTACTTATATCAATGAAATATGATTTTAAATTTGATGACTTTTTTCACTTACCAGGTTAGCAAAGATAAAGAAGTCACACAGTATGGTGTATGGAAAGCACATTGAGTGTAAATTGGGACAGCTACTCCTGAGATGATTTTGTTGTATCTATTAAAGTAAAAATTGGCTTAAATTGTGACCCAGGAATTCACCTTTTAGGTATCTTCTGGTTAAAAACACATGTGTGCCAAAACCTATGTGATAAAAAATAAAGAAAATATTAAGTATTGGTGAGGATGTAAAGAAATCAAAACCCTCATACATTGCTGATGGAAATGTAAAATGGTGCAGCCACTTTGGAAACATTTTGGCAATTTGTCAAAATATTAAGCATTAAATTACCGTACTAATCAGTTTTACTCCTAGAAATTTATCCAAGAGAAATAAAAAACATGTTCACATAACAACTTGTACATGAATGTTTATAGCAGTATTATTTATAATAGTCATAAATTGGAAACAACTCAACTAGTGAAACAGAAGGTGGTATATCCATATAATGGAATACTATTAACCAATAAAAAGTAAAGTATTGGTACATGGTGTGACATTGATAAACCTCAAAAATATACTACTTGGAAGAAGTGAGACACAAAAGACTGCATTTTGTATGATTTCACTTATATGAAAAAGACAAAATCTGTAAAGATAGAAGGTAGACTAGTGGTTGCCCATGTCTAGTGCCCATGGAAATGTGGACTGGCTACAAATGGGTGTGAGTTTCCTTTTGAGGTGATAGGAAATGGTCTAAAATTAAGTAATGGTGATGATTGCATAACTCTATAAATTTACTTTAAGAGCCCCACTGGCCCTAGCTGGTGTAGTGCAGCTGGTTGGAACATCATCCTGCAAACCAAAAGGTCATGGGTTCAATTCCCAGACAGGGCACATACCGAGGTCGTGGGTTTGGTCCACAGTCAGGGAATATACAAGAGGCAACTGATCAATGTTTGTGTCTCACATTGATGTTTTACTCCCTCTCTCTTCCTCTCTTACCCTCTCACTAAAATCAATAAGGATGTCCTTGGGTGAGGATAAAAATAACAACAATAATAAAATAAAAAGCTTAAAAATTGTACACTTAAAACTGGTTAATTTTATGGTATGTGATTTGTATCTCAATAAAACTGTTAAAATGATTAATAGTTGGAGATTTTATAAACACTATACCATGCGATAATAGGTCAACACTTGTATGAAGGAATAACAGGAAGAAATTATGACCAGAGACATATTATCTCTTTCAGAAGAAATGAAGATAATGGAACACACAGAACCGTGGGGGAGAGATAGATGGGCAGGTGGGGAGAGGGAGAGTACATACGGACATTATCACATTCTTTGTAATAATGGAAAATGAAATAACCTTAAGGCCCATTAATGGAGAACCAGCTAAGTAAAATATGGTGCAGCTGAAAAAAAGAAATTGCAAAAGCATAGAGAGAGGAAGGCATGGAGGTCAGGAGGGAGAGATACAGATGTTCATTATCGCATTGTTTGTAAAAATTGAAACTGAAATATTCCAGCCAAGATGAAAGCATAGGTAGATACGCTTTGCCTCCTCTTACAACCAAAAGGACAACAACAAATTTAAAAACAAAAAACAACCAGAACTGCCAGAAAATAGAAGTGTGTAGAAGTCCAATAACCAAGCAGTTAAAGAAGAAACATTTGTCCAGACTGGGTAGGAGGGGAAGAGATGGGCTGCTTAGGTGGAGAGGATGTGTGGCAAGGCAGTAGCTGGTGGACCGGGTGGGCAAGGCAGCTGGAAGACCTGGTGGTCCCACAGTCATGTGCAGATAAGCCAGGAGGAACAACTGGGGAGCGAGACAGACCACACAACTCAGGGTCCCAGTGTGGGAAAATAAAGCCTCAAAACCTCTGGCTGTAAAAACCTGTGGGGGTTGCAGTAGTGGGAAGAACTCCCAGTATCACTGGAGAGTCTGTTGGAGAGACCCACAAGGTCCTAGAACATACACAACTCCATTCACCCAGGAATCAGCACCAGAAGGGGACAATCTGCTTGTGGGTAGCAGGGGAAATGACTGAAAATGGAACAAGAGCCCAGCAAGTGGCATTGTTCCTTCTCTGACCCCTCCCTCACAGATAGTGCCACAACACAGCATGTGGGTTGCTTTGCCCTAGCAAATACCTAAGGCTCCGCCCCTTACAATGTAACAGGAGACAAAGAAATATGGCCCAAATGAAAGAACAGATCAAAACTCCAGAAAAAGAACTAAGTGATGAGGAGATAGCCAACCTATCAGATGCAGAGTTTAAAACACTGGTAATTAGGATGCTCACAGAAATGACTGAGTATGGACTCAAAATAAAGGAAGAAGTGAATGCTATACAAAATGAAATAAAGAAAAATATACAGGGAACCAAAGTGAAGGTAAGGAAATTGGGACTCAAGTCAATGATTTGGAACAAAAGGAAGAAATAAACATTCAGCTGGATCAGAATGAAGAAACAAAAATTCAAAAAAATTTAGGAGAGGCTTAGGAACCTCTGGGAAAACTTTAAACATTCCAACATCCGAATCATAGGGATGCCAGAAAGAGAAGAGGAAGAGCAAGAAATTGAAAACTTATTTGAAAAATTAATGAAGAACTTCCCCAGTCTGGAGAAGGAAATAGACTTCCATTAAGGAAATGGAGAGTCCCAAAGCAGTCCCAAGGAGGAAAACACCAAGACACATCATAATTAAGTTACCCAACATTAAAGATAAGGAGAGACCCTTAAAAACAGCAAGAGAAAAGGAGAGTTACTTACAAAGGAGTTCCCATAAGACTGTCACTGGATTTTCAAAAGAAACCTTACAGGCAAGAAGGGGCTAGAGAGAAGTATTCAAAGTCATGAAAGACAAGGACCTACATCCAAGAATACTCTATCTAGCAAAGCTATCATTTAGAATTAAGAGCAGGTAAAGTGCTTCCCAGATAACATAAAGCTGAAGGAGTTCATCACCAAGCCCTTATTATATGAAATGTTAACGGGACTTATCTAAGGAAAAGAAGACCAAAACTATGAACAGTAAAATGACAACAAACTCACAACTATCAACAACTGAACCTAAAATTTAAAAAAATAATAATAAACAAACAACTAGAACAGGAACAGAATCACCAAAAATGGAGATCACATGGAGGGTTATCAGTGGGGAGTGGGAAGGGGGAGAATAGGGGAAAAGTTACAGGGAATAAGAAATGTAATTGGTAGGTACAAAATAGGGGGAGGTTAAGAACAGAATAGGAAATGGAGGAGCCAAAGAGCTTATATGTACGACCCATGACCCATGGACATGAACTCGAGGGAGGAATGCTCGAGGGAGGGAGGTACAGGATGGAGGAGGAGGAAGTGGAGAAAAAAATGGGACATGTGTAAGCATAATTAATAAAATATACTTAAAATAAATAATAAATATTTTATTTTTTTCCTAAAAATATAAAAGAAACTGAAATAACCTAAAGGTCTATCAATAGAGAACCAGCTAAGTAAAATATGGTGTATTTGTAAAAAAATAACTTTTGTTTGCAAAAGAATATATAGAACATGATACCATTCAGGTATATTTTTCAAAAGTAATATATGTGTTTTCTGTGGAATTATGTAAAAAAGAGAGTTGAAGGCTACAAGCAAATTCAGAGTAGTGCTTGTTTCCAGGGAGCAGAGAGAGGAATCATGATGAGGGTAGAAATCAGGAGGTCCTTTGGT